>JAVXUL010117954.1:0-17229 GCA_035590515.1 Trichilia minutiflora | reverse complement strand
TATTTGATACTTATTTTCTATTTAAATAAATAATTAGTTAAATAGATTAAATTTTATATTGATTAATTAAATAAATTAAATAGATTAGATTGAGTTAATGATCTAATAGTATTATGTTATATCACTTATTTAAGAAATAAATAATATGATTAATAAATAGATGATACGATTATTAAACAGATGACATGATTAATAAATAGATCGTATTCAAATTGATGATTCTTGACATAATTAATAAACGAATCGGATTCGAATGAAAATAAAAAAAATATTATAAATTTATTAACACGACATGAATACGATACATTTATTCGAATTGATACTCTTAATTATAAGCTCATAATTATTATAAGAAAAAGATTTAAAAATATCATATAATAATTAAAAAAATAAATAAATTTTATTAAAATATAAAAGTTATTAATTATTTTATAAATATTTAAAATTAAACTATTGTAATCTCATAATTATGATTATTATAAAATTTATAATATTAAATATTAATTAAAAATAAATAAATAAATAAACAAAAAATTATTAACTACTTTCTAATTTTATTTTATTTATTTTTAAAATAAAAACCAACACCATCGAATCCGCCTTAAATAATTTACATTGGTATGAACTCAAAATCCTCTACAAAATGGAAAATAAAACTTAAATAACATAAAAAGTTTACACAGTCAACTCCAATCTAAAACATATAATATGAACTGAAAATGAAATGAGCTGTAAGAATTAAATTGGACCAAGATCCCTCAAGAAAATACTCTTTAATTATGAAAGTTGTTTCTCGTACACAATACAAGGAATGTCCACGGACCTACACGCAAAGTCGCAAACTAAAACTAGCAATATTTCACCTGGGTTTCAGTTCCAATAGAGTTCAAACTATTCCACATAACGAAACATCAGGGTAAAAGGTCATCTAGAAAAGAGTCAAAATTATGCATTCCACGAACGTTAGCTTGCTGAAGCCCTGAAGCCAACATTCAAATACAAGATAATCAAGTTATGCTTATAAAAGTCATCTAAAAATTACGCAGAATTTCATCTCAAATTGCAATAATCCAATGGGCTCATTTTGGGAACCTTGTCCTGTAAAGATCAAGAGGAACATATTCTATAGTCACAATCCGGTCCTCAAATAACCGCCCGTGCAAACAATGTGCTGCCGTGCAAGAAGCTTCTGTTCTCCTGTACTCCACAAAGACACAGCCCGGTTCAAAAACGTGTCCAAGATTATGATTCTTTTTCTCGTTGTGATCATTATCAACAGCATCACATTGAATTTCCACACCAACATCAGGTCCAGCAAAAGTTTCTGGCGAGTCTCTATTGACTTCCTCAAGATTCAAATCTTCAGCTGATATTTTGTTTTCCATACTCATGTTGTCCTTTTGAATCTCATTAGCAACTTTATCATCATGAAAGCAAGAATCATCATTCAAGGCATTCGATCGGTTGTCTTGAGAAAATACTATGGATCTGCTATCTTGGGATGGGTCTTCAACAGCCATATCACTATCAAGCTTATCTAGTTGATGTGGCTCATCCCCCATTGTCTCTCCAGCAGATTTATTATCATTAATGCAGTTACTCTCATCTACCTCCTTGACTTGTTTTGCTGCACTTGGAAACTCTAAATCATCACTTCCTACTGGCTGGTGATCAGTAACTTCCAAATTCTCTCCTTTCTCATTCATTTTGTCAATGCCAGCAGAAGCCGCATTTTCATGTGCTTCAAACACTTCTGTGGTAGTGACGTGACTTTCTCCATACTTGATAACATTAACAGATTTAACAGTGCCAAACCTGCGGAACGGCTAGATTGATTTAACTTTCATATCAAGCAACTGGCTTAAAAAGGAAAACTTCAAATGAAGAATGGTTTTTTACTGACCTTGCACACTCTAACCTTACATCTTCCAGTACTTCCTCCACTTCCAAATCAGACAAAGACGAAAGGCCTTTTGGATTGAACTAATCAACATAGAAAAAGAAAAACAAGCACAAATATAACAAAAAAAATTTATCAAATTAAAAACTCCATTCCTGAAAGCAAAATGGTATGGGATTCAGGAAGAAAGAAACAGCAGTCAATACCAAAATAACCACATACAAATAATAACATACCACATTTTTAAGCTTTAGGACTTGAGTTGGCCTCTTGAGAAGAGGAAGCACATGCTCAGGGATACCATAAAATAGTGAGTTTCCATTATATTCCTACCATGATTTTGTTTCTTTTGGTTAGCACATATATTGCATGTAATAAAACAAGTCAAATGATGAAAATGATTCAGAGCAGTTCTAACTAAAAATTTACAAGAATTTTTTTTAATGAAGTACCAAGGTTGATCCGTCTGGAACAGCTTGAACTGCTGTTAGTACTTGCCCTCCCACCTTCATGCCATTCAGACCCGCACAAGCTTTGAGCGTCAGTGATTGGTCTACATACTGAGTTGCACATTGTCAATTTTCAGAAACGAAGAAAGAAAATAAGATGCATACAGTTTTGTACAGTTGTTTTTAAATGACCTTAGCACAGAAGGAACATGCCCATCATCTCTCAAAATTCAGGACCATATCACGAAGCAATCAAACAGATGCAGACACAACTTTGAAGAAATAGATTGAAATGTAGAGATGTAGATGGAAATATAACATGATTGGATGAGTATTAAGATTGTAATTTATAAAAATAGAATCAACCAGACATAATCCAGCTACCCAAACCACATTAACAGAATCAAGATGAGCCAAATGGATGCTGCTGGAAAGTAGATTTTCACTATATTAAACATATTGACTCGGTTAGAATTACTTGACATTATTAAATAGGTGTAGCGGCCACCTAATTAAAATTAACCATAAATGCCTATAACTATTAGTAATTGTTTAGTAATGATACTAAATTTTTTACTAAAGTACTTTTGGTTCCAGAAGTTGCACGTTTCTCAAATTATCTAATAAAGTACTTAGATATATGATAAAACAATCATAAAGATCCAGGATTTGACAATCATCAAGTTGTTCAATTGCCAGTCAAATGGAATGAAACACAAAATCCACAGACAAGGACAGAGATATTTGTAATGCATGACAATAGCTTTTCCTCTGAAATGAAAAAGATCCATCAAATTGAGAAAAATTTAAGAAAGCCACCATGCTGATTTTACTTGTTATTAGAAAATATTCTCAGAAACAAATGTAGCACAAGTACAAAATGCTGTGCTACCTCCAGGAAAGCACATGGTTCCTCAAGATTTTCGTTGACCTCAAAGTGGTATGCCTTCAAAGGTCCAAAGGCTGAAGCAATTTCCATAACCTGGATAGCAAAAGAGCCTGATTACATTAAGATATTGATAAATTAAGAAGAAGAATCAACGGAGGAAGAAGAGGAAGGTGTTTAAAGAGAAATAATGATAGTGAGAAGGTGAGAACCTAAGAAATAATTTGAAGCCAATATTGAGTAGAAAGCATTCAAAATTTTTATATAACATTACCATTTTAGGTGATAAAGTCTTTGAAATTCCACCAATGAAGATCTGCACCAACAATTCATGAGTGATAAAAGAAAAGGAAGATAAATAAGAGATTCCAAATATAGCTAGAGGAAATAACTTGGCAACCACATTTAACTAGTACAGATTCACACAAACAAGATGATAATGAATATTTGCAACTGATTGTAATCTGAAGGAAGTTGAATAAATCAATAGCATTCCGTGAATTATGATGAATTCACATAAAAAAATATAAGATATCTTTAAAATAAATGCAACCAACTCTACATCCTATCTGCACACTACAAGGAAATGAATCTGTTATCAGAAAACAATATTTCAACTCAAATATGATATCTTTAGATTACTTCAGCTACAATTTTCAACTCAAATATGTTCATCATTATATGCCTTCAGCTCCAACTTATTATACACAAGTTATCACTGAAGTTCTTGGTGTTTTACAAAAATGACACACAATTTTTTTATTCACTTCTTCAGATCTCCCTTGCTCTTCTAACCACAATTAGATTAGGATCTCCTCACAGGAAAAGTTAGATCTAAAATCAGCTCGGTTAAATAAACTTGTAAAAGCAGAATACTTATCTGCAAAACTAACATATTTTACTTGGACTTTCTGCATTCAGGCTGTCCCTTTCCCCACAATCCCGATGAGTAGATTTTTCTATTGAAGCATTTTATGCATTCAGGCTGCCTTTTTCCTACAAACCTGATGCGTAGATTTTTCTATTGAAGCATTTTATGTGTTCCTTTTGCTTTGCTTTTTTCATAGTTTTCCTACTTCCTTTTGTTGAGTTATGATGTTCCGCCAAAAACGAAAATAGATAAAATCAAATACGTTATAAGATGAAATTTAAGAATTTCAACCAACTAAGCAGAGAAGCTTAAAGTGAAGATGGTGTATGTTGCTTCTTAAGCATACCTTGTGAGGTGAATCTTTCACAACATCACTTATTGAATCAACTGAAGCCACTGATTTCTCTGCTTCACCACTCTGCATGAAAAGAGCAACTGTCTGAAAACCTGCTACATGGATAGTAACCACAATATACCTCAGAAACTGCAGAGCAGCATTAGAATGAAATGCTTTTATTGTGAGATAGAAAGCCTAAAGGAGCATATACGATCATGAAGAAGATCAAGTGGTGACTTAAGGTAAATGAGTAGGAGGAGGTAGCATAATTTTAAAATGTACAAATATTACCCAGAAGTTCAGAAACATCAAACATACAATATTTTGATCTCACAGTACTGATTCCATAACTAATAAAAGTGTATTGGAGGACAGGCACAAGGCCAGGCATGATTTCAAAATTGCATACTTGTTAATATCTTATGTGTGCAAGATCCGTCCTTTATGACAGAATCAATACTTAATGCTCTTCTTAGGTATGTTAACATGTCCACTGGAGACAGAACCCAAAATGTCATTAAGGTTATTAATTACATGCATAAAGAACTAACAATAAAATAGAGAATACACATTTTCACATGAATAAATCACAATCACTGCTGATTTGTTTAAAACAAAAATCACAGATATAATTGAGGATTGAACAAGCTTGAAACTTCTAGATCAGTTCCCACTTCAGCAAGGATTCATAAAATGATTCGCGGGTTCAACTACACTATAATACCAGCATTTTGAGCTGCAATACATTCTCAACTGTGGGAATTAAAATGCATGAATAGCTATAATTAAACAAATCAATCAAAGAAAAAAAAAAAAAGAGGACGTATAATCAAATGAACACTGATATTGTATATAACAGCTTTATCTAAACTAACCATCAAATTAAGTGACCATAAAAGCAATATATAACCTAAGCAGAAATATACAAGTGCCATTTTTAGAAAAAATGCCAAAAGAGAATTAATAATAATACTATTGTATAGTCATGGACAACAAAGCATTCCCAATCTCCCAATATAGAGTTTAACACGAAAAACATTTACCCACCCTGCCCAATGACTAGAATATTCCTTTCTAGATTTCAAATTTTGCACGGATCTGATCATTGATCTTAAACACATTAATGTGGTTGAAGAAGCACCCATCACGATTTTAGCTTGAACAATTATTATGTTCAACCAAACAATCACAAGAAAATTATCATGCCAATGACACTATGAACAAGGAAATGCTTCCTTTCCTTATCTATTAATCCCTTCCATTACTGTTTTCCCCTATTAATCTTTGTAATTATTATACAAGGTAAAATATCTATATAAAAGTTACCAAGGAGCATAAGTACATTGGAGTGCTGTCATGTGTTCAGCCTCACAAAAGGAAATTCTATACATTCACGGTGAAGACATCCTAAAAGCAAAAAATTAAAGAGCTTTAAGGAGGAAAGTTGACTTCAATAAAAGTAAGCATAAGGACAAGCTAGTCATCATGGTCAGGTGCAACCTGGTCCTCGGTATTTGAATTTATCAAAAGTAGTATTCTCACGATCCTGGTAAACTTCAGACTAAAGCTAAGTGGTGACTGAAATCCTAAAGCATCATCTCAGCAAATTAAAAGTTGAATAACAAATAAAGCAGACGCCATACCCCATTCTATTAAAAAAGGGTCCTGCAGAATGCCTAGATCAATGACTCAACACAAATGCTAGAAAAAAAGCTTGAATTGCATCAAAACTTGGCACTACACCTGGAAATCTTCTTAGCTAGGAGACAGCTTCATCACCATCCTGAACGTGAATTACGACACACCCAACATAGACACCCTATTTAAGAGATTCCAACATGCCAGTCAGAAAACATCTCAGGTAACATAGCAAATAGATGATTCTATGTTAAGAAAAAAGCTTGTTAAGCTACAGAAAAAGATCCTAGCTTTAACTTTGATGTTCAAGCTTGACTAACTCTCACAGCACAACAAAACCATTGGCATAATAACAAACAGAAAATACCAGACCTAACCGTAGATCTAAGGACGTTAAACCAAACCACTTCTGTTTTTTTACAATTTCACAGATGCAAGGATAGAGATTTGGTATCCTCAGATGGGTTTCCATTACCCAAGCAACAAAAAAGAGTTTTAAAACAAAGTGAAGTTTAAGACATTCAATATCTCTAGACGTAATATTTCTCACAGACACACAAATGTAACATCTATTTTCTTTTTCAACTTTCAGAAACCCAAAACTTCCATGGCATAATAAAATTACTTCTACAATAGGAGCTAAAAAAGTTTTCAATGACATAAGAAATTATGTAAAAACTTTCTTTTGATGCTAACATTGTATATTATCTTAAAATAATTCATAGAAAAAAATATATTTCTTCCAATTACATTTTAAGAAATAAAAAACTTAAGGGGAAAAGTAATAAAAAGAAAAATTTATTTAGAATTCAATGATTTTATTTTCTAAATATAATTAATTTCAATTAATTGAAGGTCAATTTTAGGGTTGTAAAATTATAATGGGATATATTTGAAATTATATTTAAGAATAAAATTGTTGTAGGATGTGGTGATTTTTCCAAAAGTTATCAGAAAAAATTTTTCTAAACACCTAAAATGACTTTTGGCCGTTCAAAGTCAGTTTTATCCCTTCAAAACCAACCTTATTTTGGAGCTTCAAAGCTAGAAGAGAAATACAAAATTGGAGATAAAAGCAATAACTGTGACGTTGCATCTATCATTAAAAATGCACTTACAAACTAACGAATGCTAAACAAATATATATTGTATCTCTCAATCGTAATTAAATTCGAGACATGATTCCTAATATATTTTTAGAAGTGTCCATTTCAAGCTTGTTCTCAATAAAATTTTCTAAATCAATCATAAAATTATAGCCTTTAGAACCATTTGCTGATTAACAGTTATGTAAAATAATTTGCTATTAATGGTTTAACATTATTAGCCCAGTGTGATATGCAGTTAGACAGAGTTGCCAATTTTACTTTATACTACTATTTCTATCTTAAAAAATAAAAAAGAATTAATCTTGTAGGAGTTTTGAGAAGCACAATATACAAAAACTCACGGTATATATAAAAACAGGTTAATCAGGTTCCAGATTTATTATAAATACATTGAATTGCAGTGCCATTGACTACTTGTAGACAAGTCTATTTAGCTCAGGCTCAAGGTTAATATATTTGAAAAATAAAGCCTTGCCATGCAACCCTCTTTAGATATAACTTCAATAAGGTATTCAGACCTCATTATCTCTACGACTATTCGAACCATGTGAATTCTTGAAAACAATATTATGCCTGCTACAGAAAACCAACTTTATCCAGATAAGTATCTCAGCAAAAACTGTTCAATTTCTTTTCAATACTAAAAAAAAAGTTATCCATCACTTACAAAGTCTAGAGGGATAACAGGTCTATGAGTGTGCAATGTATACAAGTAATCAAAAGATAACCAAGAAGTATATCTTAAGAGGCTTAAATCCATTTCTAGACATCTTGGTCTCTAAAAGTGAATATTAAAATCAAATTCCGCACAGTGCAAAATAAATTACGTAAATAAAAAAGCAATAACTTGGAAAAAAATTTAGCATGGCATCAAAAAAATAAAAAATGGAGTAAGAAAAATTGATAAAATTTTCATTCTTACTGCCACTTCAATAAAGCCTTCCAGACGCCTGAATTTAAGAATAGAGCCAGAGAAGGAACAGCCATCATAGGAAAGAGCTACAGAGGCATCCTCAGCTGTAAGAAATTCCACAAGAGCTTGTCCTTTCTCTCTCTGTATCTACAGTAAAGATGTCATAAGTCAAAGCAAAACAAACTTTGTACTATTATTCATGACAAATATGAAATGTGCATCACTGAATAACAGAAAGAGACTTACAACACAACTAATACATGGTAAGGATCCACGAATACCATTAACACCTGATGACGGCAAAAGTTTATTAAGAAACTCCAACACATCTTTCTCAGAAGCTGAGACTGGTACATTTTCAACATAAAGACTTCTCATAGGCTGAGTAGCTTGTGTTAGCTGAACAGAGTCAATGGAGTCATTGTGCTTTGCCAGAGATATACCAGCAAGAGGGTTTGCTATAGTCGAAGTGACAGGAATGGAGCTGACCACTTCATGTGAATTTAATGATGCAGTATGGTTTGACGTCTGAGCATTAGAAGGAACTGAAGATGTTTCCGCAGGTGCAACATCCCATTTAGCACTTTTCTTCTCTGGTGAGCAGTTTACCGGAGAAGGAGTCTTGACAGCAGCCTCAGTTCTTCTTTTCCTTGGGGAATAGCCCCCAAGACCACTTGTGGATGCACCATGCCGCCTATAATGACCACTCAAACCATTACTTGTAACTCTACTTCTGTCAATATCAGAATGCTGTTTTCCAGATCTGCCTTTAGTAGAATGTGAGGGAAGTTCTTCATGCTCACGCCCATAATATGAATTGCGTCTAGGTGATAGAGAAGTGGACCTTCTGCTTCTTTCCTCCCTTTCCCGACTTCTTGACCGCCTCCTTTTCAGCCTCGATTCCCCATATCGAGATTTTGGATAATCCTTCCTTTCCTTCCTGTCTGAAACTTCTAAATCACGCCCCTTACCTACATCAACTTTCTTTGCAGCACTCTTATCTTTCCTTTTCTCATCATTTTCATTTCGATGTTTTCTCTTTCTTTCTCTTTCAGATTTCTCTCCACTTTTTTCTCCATGTCTATCCTTCTCTGTCAAATCTCTTGAATGCTTCTTTTTGACTTCATCTTTTGAATCATCAATTTTCTGCCCATAAAATTTTCCCTGGCCATGAATTAGTTTCTCAGCCTTCCCTTTAGCTTTAGAAGATATTTCTTTCGTAGTTTCAGCTTTCAACTTAATTTCTGATCCACGACTTCCTCTGTCTTTTTCTCTAGCTAGACTCCCATCCTTTAATCTGATTTCTGATTTAAGAATTTCTCTAATTTTAGGTTTAGCTAAATTGTCATCCTTAATTTTGGTTTTTGACCTGTGGCTTTCTCTCTCTTTCTGTTTAGATGAATCATCATCCTCTGTTAGGGTATTATCTTCTTTCTTCCAAGAACCAGTCCTCACAAATTCCTCTGATGCATGCATATCAACACCATGGGAATAATCTTTACTGTGTTTGTTATGCCTTTCAGACTCACAATGATCAGAAGTATTCTCAATAGTATCATATCCTGGTATATTCCCAATGTTCGTACCTTTCTCTTTGACATTTTCAGACAAGTTCTTATTTTTCCTTCTAGTCATTATCTCATCAAAGCTGAGAGGCCTTGTCCGAGCAGCAGTTCCTTCATTGCAGTTATGCAAGGTAAGGACACCACTTTTTCCATGCTTTTCTTTATTCTGGCCAGATCTGCCCATCTTACTCGGTGCACAAACGATCTACACTATCCCATGGAAAGCATCAAAGGCAATAAATTTAGTTTCTACACAGAGATTAGCCCCCTTGATTGTATATGGATTGCCCCCTGTCAAACTGTCACAGGACCCAAGGTGAAAAGATCAGCATTTCATGGGCAGTAGCAAGTAATCTAGTCACTAATCCCCCATTTCAAACAAATTACAGCCTCTCTGAATAAAATGGGGTAAATAGCCAATAAACCAGACACAATTAACAGCACAGGAAATCGGGAGAAAAACAGCAGAAGGGAGGTCATAAACTTCAACATGTTAATTAATTTGTTCTATGTAAATATCAATTATAATAGTGAGTAACAGCATCTTCCATCGATTTGACACAGTATAAAACCACGATCTCCTAGTAGAATCATACCAAGTCTAAAACATTTTTTTGACCTATTTCGTGGGCGCAGTTGAGAGACAAGGCTCCTAAAAGATCACATGGGTCTTATTTCTTAGAAAACATGTATGATAACCTAAAGACCATTAGACTCAATTTTCATGAGCATTATGCACTCTTAGATGACATTAGAATTTTAATATCTTCCACAGTGAAAGAAGACCAACTAGTTTCTCTCAGCAAATCAGAATTTAAAAACTGAATTCTCAACAGTTACTAATTAAAAAATCACTACGTATTTCGCACAACACACTACTTGCAATGTAACCATGCCAAATCTATTGAAAATTTCCACTTCACAGTGCAGAAATAACAAAAACAAAAACTTTACTCAATGTATCTATTCCAAATTTTCAATATAAATGGCACCATGTAACTCAACCAGTAACAAAAACAACATACTACAAATACTATAGAAGAATCGAATCTTCAACTTCAATTTTCACTTGTTTCCAGTACCTCAAAAAAAAATTGTTCGTTTTTCTTTTCTTTTCTTTTCATTTGTCCATTAAAACATCAAGTCGTCAACAAAGTTTTAATACAAACCCTAAAAGCAATCCCAATTGATTACATAAAAATACGTAAATAGATACTTAAAATTGAATGCGTATGAATATACTCAAAAAATATGAAATTGAAAAACTAAAATAAAAGACCAAGACCAAGTGCAAATAGATGTCTACCTCGGAATGGAGGCTCAACCTGAGCCGAAATGTAAGTAAAGGATTGTACTCTAGCTGGCTGGTACAGCAGCCAAAAACTTCACAAACCAAACCCAAGTTATCGGCTTCGAAATTGTAGACGAGGGTTTGTGTTTTGCTACCAAGCGTTGGAGGGATTTGCATTTTGCACCCAGGTGCCCTTGAAAATAATTTCAATAATATCCCAAAATGCGGGGGAAATGACTGTATTATCCTTATTTAAAGAAAATAACGATTTTCCCACGCAAAAATGAAAATTTAAAGGCTTGAACAAAACCAACAACAATTATAAGACCAACAAAAACTAGAAAAATTATTTAGAAAAGTATTCAAAGAGTGTCCTTTATTATTTTCAAATAAGTATTTACAAATATCACTTTGAAAATTAAAATGTTTTTTTTTCTGATTTTGTATTTAAAATTTAAATCTTATTTCTTAAAATGAAATAGGTGACAATATTTAATAAATATCTAAAGATGAATTTTTTAAACAAAAAAAATGATATATAATTAATAAAAAAAATTTAATAATTCATGTAGCTTATATTTGTAAGTTTATCTCTTGGTTTGGCTCCTGGTCTATATGCTACCATATCTATACCCACAGCTCCTATTTGTCTTATCATGGGAGCCATTTTATATTTTGTTACGAAAGCAGCTGGTTTTAATAAGAGTCGGATATTAGAACCATCCCTTGAGAAATTGAAGAATTTCAGTTGAAATAAATAATGGTTTTTAATATTGTCCTTCATGGAAGTAAAGGCTTTAAAATTGTTTTGGAAAAAATGAAAAATACATTCATTCTTTTTTTTTAAATCCAATGTTTTAAGAGAGAATGTCAACGTGCGGCAAAAATTTTGTATAAAATATTACTACCACACCATCTTTCCAAAGACGGCATTGTGCTCTTAACTCTGCGAGATATGCCGACAAACATACAATAACATTAAAAAATTTGATTGTATCCATGATCAGAGGATAGACCACTGGTAGAATCGACAACTATGATCCATCACAGCCAACCACAAGCATCCAATAGGATAGCATCCATAAGGCATCTATTTTTGGCACGATATGCATCTTGTATTAGCACTAGAATATGCAGGAAGCTAACAAGTAGCCATTTAAAATGTGTGTCCAACGCCAAGAACATCAGAAATGACAGTTCCACAATCATCAGATAAAACCCATGTGATATTACAAAGGACAAGTATCGGATGACATAAAATCCTTTAAAAGTTCAACAAGAACATACAGAAAGTTTAAACACAATTTGCACTCCAACAAACTCATTTAGAACATTTATGCATTATCCATAGTCTAACAAGGATAACTACCATTAACTCTATAGAAAATCCTTGGTCCCTTGCTTCCGATTTCTATACATCCAGCCCTAAAACTTTGTGTTTCACCGCATGTTTTCTCGGCGACGTGCATATCGGGTCCTGTCATTATATCTTGGTCTGTCTTGAGCTCTCTGAGGCTGTGGTTCCACCCTCCTCTGTCTTTCAGGAGATCGTTGAACTATCTCTCCATTCACAAACAACTCAGCTGCAACATACAAATAATATACAAACTAACTGTCATAAATCTGATTAACATCCATGAACATTTTTAATAACAAAGCAATGCCAAACAAAAAGGCATAATTTAGTCCTATTTAGGTAGGTGTCAAAATGAAACAAAGTAAAAAACAAACATCTTCCCAAATAGTACAATAATAGAAGTTATATATCTAAATGCAACAAATAATTACGTACAGTAATTGCACGTGTAGAAAGCTTTAAGAATGAAGGACTTCTGCATGATACTAAAAGCAAATAAGAAACTTGAACCATGTGGTATTTAGTGAAATGAAACTTAAGACAACAATTTCACTGCAACAGATATCTATCAAATAAATCACACTATAAACTAAGAAAAATATCTATAAACATGTGTAGCATCTCCTATGATTCTGAAACTCTACAGATCAGAAGCATAGAACAGGAAAGGAGTGAACTTTAATGTAAGTCCATTAGCATTCAAAGCAATGCATTGCCCATTTGAGGCTATTAGCTTTGCCAAGATGGACTGTAATTGGCAAAGAACTGTCCCAAGGATACATCGTATGCAAATGATTACCAATGCGATTATGGGTGGGCAAATTCAATCAGATCCAATTCAAATCGATCCAAACCGACAATTGGATCAGTTTCGATTGATTTTAAAACCTTTTGGATTGGTTTCAGGATTGAAGTAAATTCAAACTGACATGGTTGGATTGTTTTAAAATTTAAGCTCAAACCAATCCAAACCAACAATGCCCTCCCCTAAATGTGATTATAGAAATAGCCCAAGTCCCTCAGCAGTATGCAAAGTATAATTTGCTTATAATTATGATTCAATCGACACAATAGTATTAACAAAAAGTGTAAATTAATTTTCACCCATTCTTATTTGAGACAACGGGAAAATTAAATAGTTTTCAAGGAAAAACGTAAATAGTTATTCCTCAGACAAAATATAAACATATCTGCCAATATAATGTTTCTTCTCCACTGATCTGCAGCTCCATGAACTGTAAAGTACAGAACAGTCAGGAAAGACATTCAATTTAAGTCCATTAGCATTCAAAACTAGCCATTGTCTGATAAGACTCTTTAGCTTTGCCAAGATGGACATCAAATAGTAAAGTTAATATTAAAATTTTGAACAAATTGCATCTTTAACAAGCTATTTCATTAAAGGAGACAGCACATCATTGTTGGATGAACTATCACAGAAATAATGTCTGATCTGTGTATAATTAGTTAGAGCTAGGAAATGGCTCATACAAGCTCCTAAATGAAGCATAAATAACATAGACTACCAGAGCACACCTTCTTTAGATTATTGATACCTAATCCAGCACCGGATTTCCATGAAAATCAAATTCAGAGGATAGATTTATGCAACAACCATACTACACATATCCTCTCAGCAGGATTTTCCATGATGGTAAAATCATTCCACCTTTCTAACTTTCTAATATTTTGAGGTTTGTAATTTGGTTAATTAACTTGACAAGATAATAGAAATGTCATTCACCACCAATTTCATATAAGAGGGAAATAAAACTTCCTTGTACTAAAAACATTAATACTACTTATTTAGAAGCAAAATATCAGAAAACAATCAACGAATACCAGCTAAGGGTGACCCAAAAAAAAAAAAAAAAAAACAGTCAGGAACACAAAACTGAACCAAGGGAAAACACACACACACACACACAATGCCTTACCCCCATAGTCTTTGTTTTCTGGATCAACATAAGAGTCAGGAAGCACAAACAAAACTCCAGGCAAGCCTGTCAACAACAAAATACATTTAACAAAATGTATCAATGAAAAATTCAGTATCAATTAAAAAAAAAAATTGACAATGAATTGCAGTAAGAAATACCTTCCAACTTATTTGAAGTCTCCTCATCAATCTCACATCCGAATCCAAAGTACCTCTCACATGAAACATTATAAATTTTCTTCTTTGCTTCCTCCTCACTAACACGCACACAATGACACAACAAGCACAAATTAATCATATTGACAAGCCAAATTCACAAGAAATCAAGTATGAATAAGCGCTTATACACATATCAGACTACAGGAATCTGCATCCCAGCTCTATAATCAAAGGACCAATCCAATAATAATCAATACCAGCAACAAATAATTATCACATGAATGCCAATACTGTATGAAACCATATCAAAAAGAACGATTAAGATCACATAAACGAAGTAATCAAAAATGATTTCAAATTATCACCTTTAACAACTTTAGCTAGGGTTTGAATGTAGCAAATCAATCATCTGCTGTTTCGTTGCTCCCTCACCACCAGGCTTATCCATCACAATGAGCCAGTGCTCATAATCACACCCAGGAAACAGCGGCGCCATTTCAGTGGGAGGCCTGTCACTGAAATTCGAACCGGAATTGAGAGGCGAGTAGGCCGAGTTCCCGGAGCGGTTGACCCGGCATCTTACTTGAGTAAATCGGCTGGTGAGGGACATAGACTGTACGGCGTATGAAAGAGGGATTAGAGAACGACGGGCAAAGAGAAGAGAGGGCAGCGGAGAAGTAGCGGTGATGGTCGTGCTGGTGTTAGTAGAGAAAAAACGCTTAGAGAAAAAGAATTTTGATTGGCGTATAGAGAGGGCGGACATAGCTCGAGCTAGGGTTTGAGCCATTACTTAAGGTACACTGGAGTGCAATAGTGACGAACGAAATGATCGACAAGGTTTTGGAGATGTTATATCAGGGTTTTAGGGGTTCTTCTCGTTTCCTATCTAACTTCTATTTTATTACCTCATTAATCTTGGGCCTTCGCTTGGGCCACTACCTGGGCTTGACTTGGACTTTTTCAGTGATTAGCTAAAGGCTGAATTCTAAATATGGAACACTTGATTTCTTTTTAATTTTTAATTTTTAATTTTAAGGAATAAATTTTCAGTGTATTTTTGTTTAATTTGAGAAATAATGGCTCACACTAACAAAATCTTATTGAAGAATGTTTTAATTGATTTCTTAGAGAAAATTATATTTAGAAAATTAAAATTATATTTTTTTAACAATGAACATAAACTACCCATTTATAACTTAGAAAAATGTGTATAATAAATAATATTGCCATTTCATCTTGGAATCTTATGGTTGGAAAAAGAATTAAAAATGTTCTTGTATAACGATCAACCAGAAGGTGATGGAAATTTTTGAAGCAGCTTCCGAATTTTACGGCATAAAACTATATGTTGAAGAAACTGAACTCAACTCAATGACTGCTGCTCAATTTAGTTGTAGCAAATATTCCAATTCCATAAAATAAGAGCCAAGACTATATCTTCAACAGAGAAGCTTTCCAATAATGGATCAAAGATCGCAAATTTGATAGCAAATTGAGGGTTGAGAAGAAGTAAACAAACAATGATTTACATCGGTATTCTTAGATCTTTGTCTATGGTACAGACCGTATCATTTGTTGGTGCTGGCGACAAATAAGACACACAAAAAAACAGTAGAACGTTTACATTATACAACAGTGTCGAGAAGCATACAACTATAGGAAACTCCATGGAGTTCATTCCTACAAAGTAACTCTATTTATCAAATCTGCACCAAGATGGTTATTGATTAAATTCAGTGCCGCTGTAATCTTGACACCATATGCTCTGACTTCTGAAAAAATATAAATAAAAGAATATATTATAAGTATGCTTGTTGCTATAGCAATGGAACTATAAAACACATAACTTTGTTCATATAGTGATATATAGGTTCAATTCATTGGACAGTTTATTTTATGGAAATAGATGGTCTCGGTAGAATTCACAAATCATTTAAATTCCGAGAATAAATATAAAATTGCAAAATTTTTCAACAGTTGAGTAAAAGCACTCAAATTTTTTCTTTCGTTTGTTTGTTGTGTTATCCTATTCTGGTAGGCCAGACGTTGGGAAATGATTCTTATGTATGGGAGGATTAAAACTTCCCCCTCCAGACCATCAAATATTTGAGATCGTGAAAAGAATGCTCTTCCAGCAATGCTTTAGAGGCAACTTTCGACTAGGCAATGGAAAAGCTCTTTTAAAACCTCAAGCAAGGTTTTAGTAAGGTGCTCACCATGCACATAAGAAAGTGTTAGTTGAGGTAAGGCAACAACGGCACTTTCAGACCAAGTATTTCATTATAAAACAGTTCTCTTTGAAATATTTATAATCATAAAAATAAAGAATAGTTTGAACAAGGTAAGCCTGGTTTGCAGACCCTGGCTTTCGTTCAAAGGAAAAGATCACTATAATGAGTTAATCACTAATGTCTATAAGCACGCTTTAGAGAGTTGTTGAATAAATATTTCTTAACCCAAAGGAAAAATGAGCTTACTTACCTTATGAGAAAGCAACTTAAACTGCAAAGGTTGGTTTTAGTTTGCTATTTGCTACAGCTGATTTACAATGAGATGTATTATCAGGATAAAAGTAGAAAACTGAACATTTAAGGCCAATATACAACCGATCGCTTCTATTTAATTTCCTTCATTTTGTTTGGCAACAAGATATAGTCAAGATAGCTTTATTTCATGTTTTCTGAAAGCGGAATTGAGGCCCTCAGCCCTAGGAAATTTGCTAGGTTCCCTAAGCATGCAATAATGGAAATTTTCAACAATTGAATATCCAAAACAATAAATGATCAAACACTCACCGAAATCCATGACCAATCAT
>JAVXUL010117924.1:0-17233 GCA_035590515.1 Trichilia minutiflora | reverse complement strand
ATTTTCTGGTCCACGAAATTTGATGAACCATCAATGCCATTGCAGAGCTATACCCTCTAAGTGGAAGGAAGCTAGCTCGACTAGTTGGTTAGGACTGATATTTTTAAATTCAAAATATTGTTCTGCTCTGTAAATCCAGCCGATTGGGTCTTCTCCATTGAATTTTGGGAACTGTAGCTTGAGATGGGGTGGTGGTCATTTGGTGTGTAGGGTCTTATGGTAATTGGGGAGTGGGATGTTTCTGCTTGGTAAAATGGGTTGACTTCGACTTGGCTGGTATTGTCAGTTCGAGATGCTCTCAAAGCCTGCAACTCAGTTAGTACTGATTGTAGGGTAGCATGGATTTGATCAAAGTTAGACTCATGTCGAGTCAAGGCTTCATTGACATCATTGCGGAACTCAGCATTAGTTTTTCCGCGAATGTCCATTGTTGGAACTAGGGACCGGTTCTGGTACCAGTTGATATGTACTAATTTAAGGGAAAGGAGATATGCAGAAATGAGTTGAGAGGTAGAGAAGGAAGCTGCAAAACTGCAGAAGAATTGAGGAAGACGAATACCAGTTGATAAGAGAACAGAAGAAAAGAAAGATTGATAGAAAAATTTGAGGAGAGACAACAAAAGAAGGCTAGTGAAGATCTATTTTATTAAAATATTCCACACCTTTTATTTAATCACTTACAAACTATGTATATGCTCATAAATAATATTTACTGGAAAATAGAGAACCACGTACAGGAAATCAGGAAACTACTTCTACGTGTTAGAACTGATATCTTAAACGTAGGAATTACTGCAACGTGTAAACATTTTGCCCATTCCTCTCTCAATTCATTTGACTTGGTCCCCTTGCTTACCATGCAACCATGCTCAGATACATATCATCCCAATACGAATTACATGGTCATGGAGCAACGTGCATGAATATTTATTTCAACGAGTCTTGACTGGTTGGTTCCAGAGTTATAGTTGCTTAGCTTTCTTTTGAATTCAGTTGAATTTTTAATGTTTATGTTTTGGTGGTCCTTTGAGTTGAATCTGATTGAATTCACTGTAACGCCTATATTTCATCGTTTGAGGGCATAAGCAGAAAATTAACTGGTTGTTGATATTGTATAGTTTTGATTAAAGAATAATTGTAAGTCTTTTCATGTGCTCCTTAATAAATAACGGTAACATTTCATAAAAAAGTTAACAGATTCACGTAGATAAATTCTCTTTATAACATAAAGAAGTTGTAGATATCATCACTCTCCAATACAGAGACAGAACTAAAAATTTTGAATTGAAATACTATTTAGAACTAGTGGAGCATAATAAGGGCAAGCTATATTGTAGGATTGGGCATTTCCCGTTGCTTATTGGGAAGGAAATAGGTCTCTGATATTAAATTGTTACTCTTTGGTCAATAAGCCAAGGGTGGAAGATTTTCTGGTGGTTTCGACACAATGTTTGTGAGAAGGTTCTTGAGACTGGTATGAGTTATTTTTCTTTGTAAGTGTACATGGTCTTTTCGAAGGTCAGTTTTGGTCTTGTTTTTGTGCATTTACAGCTGCATTGTGTGCACTGGCAGGGGATATTTCAATTGTGCCAGATGTATCGGTTGATCTTGTCGTCAACATGATCGAAGGTCTTTACTTTACTATTAGTGTCTCTTAATGGTTATTTTTTGATTGTTTATTATGAGAATTATATATTTTTTTTAATGTATCAATGATGTTGATATTTTTCTTTTATGTCCGTAGATTGCAAGAAGCCTGTTGCTGCAGCTGTAGAGGGATTAGCTCTCAGAGGTGGCTTTGTATTGGCAAGGGTTGTGTTTTTTGCTAATCCGCATGACAATTACTTCATGTCTCGTAAATATCATTGATCGTTATATTATTTTGCAAGTGAATGATTTCAGTTACTTTCATGCAGGGATGCCATGCACGTATTTCTGCTCCAAAGACTCAACTTGGCTTGCCAAAGTTGACAATTGGGGTGATCCCTGGTTTTGGAGGTACAACTGCATTTATATGTACAAGCACACATGTACGCTTATATGACCACCCAGTTCAGCTTAGTTAAATGTTGAATACTACACAAATATGAACTAGACATCTGACTTTGGTTGCTTTGTAGGCACACAACGTCCGCCTAGGCTGGTGTGGCTCTCAAAGGCTGTTGTAATGATGTTGGTAAGCCTCCCCATTCATAAAGCTTGCCTGTTTTTAATGCCAATATAACTGTTGATTCATATAGCTGTATCTTTTTGTTTTCCCTGCAGTAAATTTTTTTAAAATCTTAAGTTTTAGAGTTTGTAATTTCTTTCATTCTCAGTTCACCTTAATTAAGGAGGAGGGGAAAGGGCTTTGTTTCTTCACTGATTTGCTATGACTGGATAAGAACTCAAACTAAAGTCTTTGAGAGAGTGCATAATTATGCTATTGTTTCATTTGGATTGATTAGCCCATAAAACTTTTCATGGTATAATCAATCAAAAGAAAAAGAGAAGTTTGTGGCATTTGACTATACCGAGCATTGTGCATTTTAAGTGGTGCGATTGAGGTAAATTGACTTACGATAGAGGCGTAATTAATACTTTGAATATTTACAGAGAATAACAAATGTTTGAAATAATTGAAGTTCTTTTTGTCTGGTTATGCGAAGATCGATATCACCTGGCATTTTCTTTGTCATAGGATTTTGGTTTGGCCATCACTTTCCAGCTTAGCTATTACTCTGGAAGTACTTTACAATGAAGTTATGCATGCTTTGAAGTTATCCAAATCAATAACATCGGAGGAGGGGTGGAAGCTGGGTCTAATTGATGCTAATGTGACTTCTGAAGAGTTTTTGAAAGTAGCTCATCAATGCGTTTTAGATATTGCTGCAATGCGCAAACCATGGATACTTTCCCTTCACAAGACGGACAAGCTTGGCTCTCTTTCTGAAGTGAGAGAGGTGTAGAAAATGTGTAGAAAATTACAAGACAACGAGCCAAGAAGAATGCCTCAAATATGCCTCAGCACCAAGCATGCTTTGATGTGATTGACGATGGTGTCATTCATGAGCATACAACGGCAATCTGAAGGTATTTTTCATTTCAGAATTTGCTGAGGTTGTTAGATATGCATCTGTTATATCCATTACACAATTGAATCTTTATATTTTGTTCTAATCCTAGCAGGTTGTGACAATTTTGCTGAATGCTCTTTCATTAAAAGTCTTTCCCTTAACTAGGGAATAAACTTGATTATACATTCCTAATTATCAGCTTGAAGATTATCCTAAAAATGGAAAATTATATACTCCTTAAATAGACAGATTGACTAGCTAGCTGTAATCCTAATTAAAGAAAATTATTTACATCATAATTACAAATATATGTAACAGTTATATAGGAAAATAGTAATTACAAAGATATAATGACCATACTAACAGCTTGTTACCTATATTTTTTCCATGTCCAATGTTTGCTTCTATTGGGAGTTCTTGATGTTGATTCATATGCATTAATTAGCGTGCTTGTTTTCATCAAAATCATTTTTGATTGTTTTAAAATGCATGGTTTACAACTTGTTTTTGTATACTTGCCATACTATTTCAGGAAGCCATAGTTTGCAAGGAGTTAGTCTTGTCAGACACGGCCAAAAAGGTCTTGTTCATGTCTGTTTTGCACAGCGTGCTACTTTTCAAAGGTAAAGCATGGCTTCAAGCACTATAGTCAACAATGCTTTTTTTCTTTCTTTTATGTTTTGTTCTTTCTCTCCATGGATGATAAATTTGGAGGGATAGGTGAAACATACTCCTAAACATCTGCACTCACACGGTTACAGTCGCTTCATTCTTGATAGTTGTCTGTGTACGGTAGGCATTCTTCCTCTTTTCTTACAAAATGCTGTATTTCTCTGTTTTCTCGTGGAAGCATGCATACCTTTATAGCATTAAGTATGTTTAGCTTAAAGCTTACAATTACTTCGAACCTTTTTGCTGTTATGTTACAGTCATGGGAAGGTATAGGCTACAAGATGGATTTGAGTTAAGTCGTCATTTTTCCCCACTCAACCCTGTTTTACCCGTGCTTGTTTAGATAACAGAATCATATCCGAAATTGTCTTCTAGATTCTAGTAGCTGGCCAGATTATTGGTTAATATTTTTCACGAGTTTGTTCTCTCTGTATAATTTGAACTTACACGCGTGGTTTAAGCTGTTTTGGGATTTATGTATGATGGTTGCTAGCACTAATTTAATTCTGGTAGCATATAGTATGAGGCCATATCTTTAGAGATTATGGTTTGAATAAAGCTAATCTCTGAAGTATGAGGCCTAAAATACTGCATGTAAAGGTAATGACAATCCCACACTTTAGATATTATTGAATAAAGTTAATTAGAGCTAGACAACCATTTAGATTATTGAATAAATTTAAATCTCTTAAGTATGTGGCCTTGAGAAACTAAATTTGTGTCCCAACTATTAAGATGGAGGTCGTATCTACTCTTATTAACAGCATGCCATACCAAGTTTCTTTCACATGGAAACATTCATTACAATTTTCCTAATAAAACACAAATTCTTTTCACCGAGTTCCCAACACCAAGACATTCTGTATCTTTAAGGAGTAGAGTTCTTGCAATGTTATACCTTTTGCCATTCTTTCTTTGTTTTCAAGGAAATTATTAGAGGAGTAGTTTTCTCGTTATGTGGTGGATTGCTACATTGCGTACCTTAGCAGAAATTACTTGAACAATTGCGTAACGAGCATGTTTAACGTTCGGATTGCATTTCATTTTCCTTAGCATTCCTCTTCTTGCACCCAAACAATTGCTTACTGGGAAAATTTTGTTCTTGAAGAATCGATATACACAGCAGTAACTTTGATGTTTGTAAAATTTGATGCGTTGGCAAAGTCTCAAGGTCTGAAGTTTCTATTATTGGGTGTCTCAATAATTGATTACAGTGTTCTAGTGACTCAAACTTCCTGGTGAAGCCTTCTGGTCTTTTGTGTTTGATTCATTCAAGAACAAGTGTCTGTAGTTAGCTTAAAGCATCTTTTAGAGCCATGACAAATTCTCCATGAATATACTTGTAGACTTATGGATGGAGCGGGATATGGAGTAGCTGCTGCAACTGGAACAATATTTGCCAATGCGTTTGATGATGGTACATTCTGCAGTCCTTTGGTTGAATTTTTGTTGAAAAGTGGACGAAATGGTGACAATTCGTTTTTTTCCCTCTTGCTAATGATGTGTCAAGTTAGTCATTCGACACTAACTGCACTGTTGTTTCAGGGAAAAACAATGGAAAAGGATTATACATCTATGAAAAGGGAAGCAAGCCAAGACCCGAACCTTCAGTGATCCCAATTATTGAGGAGTCTAGAAGTTTAACTAATGTTATGCCTGGAGGAAAGGTAGTCTCTCTGAGACAAAAGTTTGACATGGTAGTGGCATATACTAGAGCTGATTGCTCAAGTTGATTTTCTGAGCCCTGCAGTGCACCTCAAAACTGTAATTCACTTTTGTCTGATAAAATGACAAGTAGTTTCAGTTGAAGAAATTACTAATGTAGTATTGTTCGTTTTATTCTGGCAGCCTATATCGATCCCTGACAAAGAAATTCTTGAGATGATACTCTTTCCAGTGGTGAATGAGTCGTATCGTGTTATGCAAGAAGGAATAGTAATTTGAGCTTCGGATCTCGGCATTGCATCGGTTCTTGGAATGAGTTTCCCAAATTACCGGTTAGTCATCTTAGTGCAAGTTACCTTAAGCTCTAGATCTTTGATTAATACATAAGGCGACTTATTTTATTTCATTGCTCTAGTTAGAGCAGTAATACATGGTAGTTTCCATACGAGGGGTGATTCTTACTTATTGCATGAATAATAACCCGGATGTTTTTTAGCAAGCATAACATCTTTCCAGTTTTATCCCTCTTCTTGTGATCTAAAAATAAATTGTTATATTTTTTGTTGTGAGGGTGAGATGAGTTGGCATTATAGATGATTCTGGAACAGTGTAGTTATAATTCCAGTATAGTTAGATGTACAAAAGTGGCTTTTGAGGTAGTTGGGGTTATGGAGGCTGTTTTCTCTCCGTGTATACCTGCAAACAACTTTAGTTTCCTATAAAACTTATTTTATGCTTTAAGCAACTTGGAATGAAAACTGCGTCTTTGCACTTTTTGAATCTCATGTCAATTTGATCTTGTTTTCAGTGGTGGCATCATCTTCTAGGCCGAGCCGATATAGTTGAGCCGCGGCATATATATACAAGTCTAAAGAAATGGCCTCAAGTGTATGGTAACTTCTACAAACCATCAAGGTTCTTGTAAGAAAGAGCAATGAAAAGCGTGCCATTGGTAAGACCCATATTCAATCTTTCTCCGTTTTAGTTTTCATAAGTTGAAAATATGAAAACTATTTAGTTACTCATTCTGCGATGTTTCTTTATTTTGGAATTTGCCTTTTACACCTCTTGGCATTCAGAATTTTGTTTCTAATGCTGTAATTCTCTCATATGTCCTGTAATTTTGGTCCTCCAAAGGCGATGATTTTTTCCTTTTCTCTTTTTCATGCAAGGAAACTTGGCTTTAAATAGAGTTATATTGTTGCCAAGTGGAAAGGAATTCTTCTCTCTGGTGAAATTACAACTAATTTTGTTTTTAATTTGCCTTTTACACCTCTTACATACAGGTCACGCCTCTAGGCTATAAGCTTGCTCTACTGGAAAAATCCGAAAAGAAATAATTATTTGGTTTTTATCAAAAAAAGCTTGAAGTTTTTATTATTTCTGTTATTGGATAAGGATTTATTCTCTTATCCCCCTCAAAATAAGTAAATAAAATGAACTGAGTATTCTCTTTAGTATATTCCATCTAGATTTTTTTTTTTCAACGTAGTAAAATTTAAAATTTTTACTTAAAATGAAACAACGTAAGAAATTAATGGTTAATTTCTTATTCTTTTAATGAAAAAAAATAATTCAAACCGAAAGTTAAAATGAATAATATTTAATTTTATTAGGAGAGTTTATTTGTAATTTGAATAGATTTGAATGGGCTGGAAATTTGAATTATTCCCTTTAAATGACAACTTTTTCTAAATATTTGAAGATAAAAATTAGTCTTTTTATATAAGAAAACATTGAAAAAAATTTATATTTTAAATTTGTGCTCTTAGAATTTTTAAATTTTAAGCAAATAATAAACATCTTGAAAGAATTATATATAAAATTATGTAAATAAATATTATAAATTATTATTATTTGTATACACTAATCAAGAATGTGTTAAATGTCAATATGTACCGAGATAATACAGCAAAATTCTTTCATATATATTTTTTTAATATTTTATTTTACTATAAATTTTAACATTTCTGTCACCCCTTATTTGTTGACATCTATCAATGTGCTCCAAACTTTAGTGTAACCCACTACACCATCGTCTAATGTCCCCTTTATTTGGGGATGACTACCCAAGTCCATTTATTTGTTGACACTTATAACGCACGCGGAACTTTATTGGAGGGTATCAACCCGCCCTCACTCCATTATTTAATGTTGTGAAAGTTTACTGATACGAAGATCATATTATAAAATTAGGAAAATTCTATAATGGGACTGAAATTAAAGGTAGACAATTTCTATTATTCGTACTTGCCTGTGAATTAATTATGTAACATTAAAATTGTAAAATAATTATTTCTTATTGGTTTCTCAGTTTCTTTTTTTTTTCTTCACATCGATTAGCTGAATCAAACCAAAAACTTAATTAGCAAGCAAATTTAATTCACAAATTTCATAATAATATTAATAATAATCAATCCAACCAATTCAACCAATAACCAAACTTTATATCTTTAATAACAACAAACAAAAGATAAAAAAGATCGATTTTAGTCATGCTGTGGCTTGATGTAGGAGGGGGTATAAGTCGATTTGATTCGTTTTAATTGAACCGGAGCCACTAAAAAATGGTCAATTGTACTATTTTTTTTTTTAAATTTTATGCTTTTTAAAATTTTCAACTTTGAATTAATTTAGTAATATTTAAAAAATAATCAATAAAAACATGATACTTGTTACTGTATTTTTAATTTTTGTAAAATTTAAATTTTGAAAATATTAGGGGGTAAAGGGATGCTTGACACAACTTCAAGGATAAGCTACAATTAACCCAACTTATACGTTATTTGCTTCTCTTCTCTTTTACCGGGAGTTGAGCGCAGTCATCTCTTTCCATGAGACATTGATGCATTATACAACTACTTGTCTATAACTAGTCCGTCAAATTGCAAAGAAGCCGGTAATTCATAGGCAGTATTTCCTCTTATTTACAACTGCAATGCCAAAGAGCATATACGTCAATCTGAGAACATATTATGTCAACAATAACAAAATCAGATTGACATTTTAACCGGGCCAACAATGGGAAAAAGAAAAAAACACCTGGAAAAATATATATATATGTATGAATGTATGTACCATGAGTTAGTGGAGTATTTCGTTACAAAGACAACAACAGCTCATCCCCATATATGTAATGTAAACTGGACCATAATGTTTAACGACAACTAAGAAATTACTCTTCAATGAGATTAAGTTACACATTCTCTGAAAAATCACGAAATAGCTGCTCTTTATTTCTAAAAATGGGAATAGAGCAAGGAGATTACCACCTTCTACAAGTATTTATGATGGTCAATATCAAGTAATACTGTAAAATTATATCTGGTGAAATGTTAAGGCTTAAAGATTTACACCAAATGGGTTTGAATAGTAATTGAAGAGGATTGGAATTATAAATATATTGATAATATAATACATAAATCAGATCATGGTCAAGTTTTAATTCCCACAATGAGGCTCGGTGCTGTCTGAAGATTGTGCTGAAGAAGAGCCGGATGAATAATGCCATAGTTTACAGTAAAGAATGGCATACCTTGGACCAATCTGCAGGGTTAATATCTTTTTTACATCTTGTTTTCAGTCTTTGATTTAATGTCCATCTCTTGTGGAAAGGCTGAAATCCTTACAGGATCATTGTGAGAGATGGCAATTGCTGCAGTAACTACCTGAGGCATCTTGGATGCAGGTGGAGCAAGAGTAGAGGGACCAAAAGTTTTTGGAACCCCATTGCTGACAGATGCCCGATGATTTCCTATTTCTGGTCTGCCATTTGCAGTGCCATTGCTGAGTGCATCTTTTTGACTCCCTAACTCAGGTCTGGATAATGACGAATACTTTGTTTCTGTAATGTTGTAAAAGAATAGTTAGTTCCCAACAACCAAAGTGTACAAAAAGCATATAAAAAATAACATAGAAGAAGAGAGTAAAGCATTTGAACTCCAAGCCACTCCATAATGAACCAACTTCAGCCTCTCCACAGCTAAAGTTTGAATCATACAGACCAGTGCAGAAACATATGCCATACCAAATTCCAAAGTTGAATGTGCAAATTAAACCTTGCCTGATTGTGCTGACATTTACTTTCCAATTGCAAATACATGCATTGGCATGTCATTAGTAAAGTGCCCTTCAAATCCATAGTCAATAATTAATCAAACTAGAAGGTTGTGATAACTTTCTCAAACTTCCAGTCACCGATTGTTTTGAAAACATATCATGAAATGCACTGAATTTCCTGTCTACTAAGATGGTTGTTCTGGAAAGTGAGAAACTTGCCCTTTATTTCTCCAAAGGTGATGAGCCTGTTAAGACAATCTCGAAACTTTGTCAAAACTATCCTTTCTTGCTCTGCATAAACCTCTGTCATGTCTTGTCCATATGGCAACTGAGAGGATGTGTTACAGCCGTGGCCTGTTAGCCTGTCAAGGGAAGCAGCTGCCATGAACATTGTATCTTGTTCATCGCACATTAAGGCCAGAGTTCCAGGAGACATGGGCCTTGCTTTTTGCACATCAGAACCGTCTGAACCAGAATCATCAGGGCCAACTTTATCAGCCTGGTTTGCACTTGAACAATCATCGGTCACAGTTCTCTCAACATCTGAATCTTTTTGGCTCTGCAGCCTATCTTGACCTGATGAGGGGAAGGAATTTGCAGTCTGATCTTCAGCCCGCACTTCTGTTGCATTTCTTTGGCCTAAAAGTATAGATTAAAAGAAAGTCCTATTAGTGGCAGGCTGATTCAGTATCTATCCACCAAAAGTAAATGCACATACAGGAGATAGATAGATTCCAGTGACTAGCAGTACTTAACTACGGATGATATCCTGTATGAGTATCACTCTTATCGTAATTATAAATGGTAGAGATTTTAAAAGCAAATAGATTTTGGAAACAAATTAACTGCTTCAAGAAACTGATGGAGATAATTAAACTCAATGAAAATGGAGTAGAAGTATTTTGTACACTGCAATTCTGATACCCAAAAATAATTGGGACAAATATACACAGCCAAACAAATAACCGAAACAATAACCAGCTTCTTGAAAAACAATGAATTTTGATAACAAACTAACTAATGGTCTGTAAGCAGACAGCAAAAGCCAATACATTCAAACAGGTTATAGTCATTAGAATGCAAATAACCAAAAATCAAAAGATTCTAGGATAACTAAATCCAATTAAATGCTGACATATCCCCTGTGGTATTAACATCTCTTGATAAATGGATCCTTAGCCATCACAAGTATCAGATGTTGAGCTAAAAAGGCTTTAGGTACTTTTACCTGCAAGTGATTTTGCCACTTCTGTTGATAATACCACCAAGACTGAGCAAAGTTCCTTCAAATCCTGCGGTTGGATAATGTCTGCTAGGAGAGACCTTGAACCATAAAACAAAAGTTAACATTGTTAACAAGCACAATAGTAACATTTTGTTCAAAACAATACCTATAAGTGAATTTTGAAGGGCCTATTGCTGCTGTGTTACTAGCACGAGCAACTGGAATGGAAGATAAAGTAGACGATGCAGAAGCTCTGACATGGTTTGCCTGATAAAACATTAAAAACAAGAACTCAATAACACTATTATGTTCTTAGAAATCACTACCTGAAAATAATGATAAGAGAACATTACTACATAACCAAGAAGAAGTAGCATCCTTGTATACAGTGTATTTACATGCACCAAGTTCCTTCAATAAACAAGTGTAAAACTGTCGTTAATATCCCAATATCAGCTAACCTGTTGAAAATGTCCAAGCCTTTGTATTGATTGATCCTTGGCTGTTGACCCAAAGAAGAGCTCCTGACCCTTTCTCTTCTTAGATACAGGTGGAGAAGTATAACCAGATGAACCAATAGCTCCAGTTATTGCAGCATTCGCTGCCTGCTGAATGTATGCTATGTTATTGGCATGATCTCCATGAAAGAGAGCCTGTCTTTCTTCACTTCCTTCAAAGTTCTTGCAATCCATGCATTTGCAGTTTTCAGAGCACAAAATATTTGCTTGGAAGCATTCACAGTACTTTTTAAGGCAGCCAGATTTCTTACAGTGGCATCCTTTGTTGTGCTTCCCCAACATCAAAACTTCTCCCGCTTCCTCCTACAATCGGTTGAATAAATCCATATGTTTGTCAACAGCAGCCAGAAAAGAGTAAATTGTTACTAGGATATCACGCAAAAAGCTGAATGAAACCCAGACAAATACCAACCACCTCAATATTCAGAAAAGTTTCCAATCAATTAAGGGTATATTGTGCTCCAACTTAATTTGGAAGCACAACAACTAAAGGTAAACACACACTCTTGCATGGCAGCTAATGTTTACCAATTGCCCTTCCCCTTATACTTGACATCTAGTGATCTATTCCAGAACAGCTGTGCATTGAAAGGCACGGCACCTCAATTTCCAAACACAGCTTTAATTAGCTAAGATGAAATATCTAGTTTGTAAAATCAATATTGAACGGACTAAAAGATGATCTCAGCAAAAGCTAAATGAAATTCATAAAATGTTGTTTGCCGGAAAAATGAATACAAAATTTTGATCCACATACCCTATTATCCCGTGTTCCATGTGGGCTACTAGCAATCTTTGGTCTGAATGCATTTGGATTACGCTCTAAAGTTGCTTCAACAGCTTCTCGCCTGGCTGCTTCATTTTCAACATTGTTGTGACAATTTACACAGTTGCATCCATCACAATATATTCCAGATGCAAAGCACTCACAATACCTGAGCCAGATATCACAAAACTTAGCTAAATACCATAAATAACATATAGAAGCTAATAAATAGATATGAACCATTGTTAGACAACTGTTAAAGTTGGACCAACCCTAGTACACAGTGGCATACAAGAGAATAGTAAGTATAAATAGTTAAGGGTTTCGTACATCGGGTAAAGTAACTACTACAGACAATTCAATCAACCATTTCAAAGTACTTACTAGATATATCTAATCCACTATTTAAACAATCCTAATAACATTTACAAGATCTTCCTTGGTACTAAGTTATCCTCAGAACAAATTTTAATACCAAAAATAGATTATATGCAGCCTAATTAAAGCAATGGACCACATCCACATTGCCTGAGTAATTCTAACCAAGACATTTGTAAAATGTGAAAAATAGTTGGAAGGATAAAATATTGGCTGAGTGTTTATTGTATGGTTTTGGTTATTGAAACACAAAGTGGGTTTTGATACTTATTTGAACAAAGAATAAAGCACAAATCTGCATTGTAAAGACTGGTTCCTCTTCTTTCTATCATCCGATTGGTAAATATATGAGGACTGCTTCTTGTATAAGGTGAACACAATTGCAACATAAAGAACTTGAACCCAAACCAAGACAGGTTGGCAAGAGCCAGGTCAATCTTCTTTAACAATCTATAAATCATTTAGACTTTCATGGATGGAAAAAATATGATGTAATGTTCATCAAAGATAATGTTACAGTGGTATTATGAGAAAAACAACACGAAAGTATTCCAAAGACTATAGTCATTCCACTAAAACCTGGGCATTTCGCGCTAACCGAACCAGCTCATCATATGGTGTTATCTATTAAATTAAACAAACTCTTAGGTTCAGTACAAATGAAATGAGTAAATTGAACAATACTTATGTGCATGATCAAAACAGATGGAAAAGTGGGAAGGTGGGAGGGAAAATAGAGCTGCAACTTATTAGCTTTATACATATTATGCAAGAAACCACATTTTCTAATGCTATAATAACCTATTATCTAACAAGTTAATTTGCTCCTCCTTTCTATCAGAAAAGTTTATTTATTCTTTCTTTTGGACATCCAAAACTTCACATGAATATTTAATTTCTCGGATTGTGGAAAGATGAAAGTGTAAATAATGGCTACACCAACACATAACAGAGTGGGAAAATGGGACCATGGGCACAATCAAAACTTTATGAAAAGAAAATTTCTTACTGACTTCAAAAATAATAGGCCATCAATGATTGTCAATTATGAAACAGTGTTTATAGAAGCGATATACTCACAATTTCAAACAGCGTGAGTGTTTACAGTTACACTGCTTTTGCTTCTTTGGAGTACTCTCTTTTACATCAACATTGGGCCTTGATCTTGATTTTGGGGATTCTGGTTTTCTGAAGAAAGCAATTGCAGAGTTAACACAAAACCATTTTAAAATATTTGAACTTCCAAATGAAGTGCAACAACACTATATTTGTACAGTATTTCAGCATAGCATGCAGTAGCAAGCTTCAATAAATTTCAAATCCATAAAACAGTGCCTTTACTAAATGCATCAAAGAGTTGACAAAAGCAGTCAAAAGCCAATAAATATTCTAAACTCACTCTTAGGTGAGAGATCAGAAAAAACTCTTTTCAGGACCAAGGAATCTAAGAAAGAGTTACACTACATCGAAATACCTTTAGAGAATAAGGGGTCTATAAACATAAAGCAACAATGTCTAAATAAAATAGGAAAAAATCAAGAACTAAAAACCTTCAGTACCATGTCTCAAAACATACATAACAAGCAAAATTGTTACACTCAACGCATAGTTTATGTTTTCTTAAAAATAAGAAAATGTTACAACAGACTTTATTAGGTAAATAAATTACAAGAAGAACAAAATTCTCAACAAAGCAGGTAATATTGTCAATTTCGTAAGGTAGAAAATATAATGCTGGTCAGTGATCCCTTCTCACTTTCCACACGAATAAAGTTAAAAAAGATTGTAAATCCGGGTCAATGCCTCAAACCCACCATTAATTTCAATGTAACCCCCAAACTACCTCAAAGATTGTTTAATAAAATGGCATAAGCTGTGTAACATCTAAATTATTTGTCAAATAGCAGCCAGTACTCTCATAAGAGAACATGAGTATCAAATTAACAATTACAGCTAAGCTAGAAATGCTTAAACAAAGCACCCAAATTAAAGCATCAAAGTGCGGTAAAGAAAGAAAAATATGAAAAAATGAAAAGCTAATCAGAATCTACAAAATGGTACTATAAACTTGAAAGATCAAAACTTCCAAACTAAAGCACCGATCTTTACATGAATCTCGCAAAAAAAAAAATCAACAAAATTTGACAGTCCAATAACCAATTTCCGTAAACAATAAAAAAAACTCCATTAACAAGCAAAAAGGTTTGCACAAACTTACGGAACCCTCACTGGTGGCTGAGTGGCAGCAGCTGCCCCGGCCGGTACAGGTGGAACAACAGGCTTAAGCTGTGTTTGCCACTGACTGCTGACCGCTACATCCTGTGACTGTGGGTGCTCCGGCAAAACCACACTACCAGCAAAACCGCCGGTGAAATCGAGTTGCCTTGCCAGCTTTTTCGGCGAAATTCCCTTGTATAACCAAAACCTTGCTCAAGAACAACGGTTACACAAATCGAAGCAGTCCATCAAAAGTAACAGGCTCTTAGTAAAATTGCAATGAAGCAGAGGGAAAATTGTGAGCGTTGTAAGAATGTTATGGAGATAAAAAGGGGTTTTCGTTTGTAAATTGGTGAGGCATTTGTATAGAAAGGGAAAAATTTTGGAGTTGCGGGAATTTTGGAGCCAAAATTTTTGGAGTTAAAATTAAACGCAATTTAATATAATATTGTTATTTTAATTGAATAAATTATTTTAATAATATTAATATATTAGTTTAATAAATAAAAATTAATATAATAATATTATTATTTTATTTTAATATAATATTATTGTTTTAATTAAATAATATATTTATTTAAAAAATTAATGTAATAAGAGTATTGTTTTAATTTAATATAATATTATTATTTTAATTGAATAACTTATTCTAATAATATTAATATATTAAGTTAATAAATATTTATATGAATATTATTATTCAAAGTTAATAATATTGGTATATTAGTTCTTTTAAACTATTTAAATATTATTATTTTAATTTATAAAACTGCAGTAATAATATTTTTAATTTCAAGGGTTTATAATTTAATAAAGAGTATTAATGATTATAATTTTAAAAAATTTGGAAACATAGATTTAAAAAGAAATACTATCTTAATTGGTAGAATTTTTTAAGTATTATAATATTTAACATTATACATAATATTTTAAGGAAATACTTTCTATTAAGTATGTTGGGGGATTTTAGTGGGGCCCAAGCCCATCATACAGAGGTGTTGTTCTCTGAATGGGCCCTTTGACAGGACGTTGTCCCAAGAGCTATCAGCACTATATAGAAAGCGACAAGATTGTCTTAGGCAGTGAGCTCGATGCCATTAATCGGGTAGATTCCTTCGAGTCATCGGGTCATTCTTGGTTAATTTACACATCGGCACTAGTTGTTCAACTGGAGGATCTTCTAGACCTTGTCTCGAGGAGTCGGCGGATCCTCGGGGCCTCGGGGTCTCGGGGTGACGTGATAGGGGCATCATCACAGTGAGGGCCTAAACATTTAATACAGCCATCCTGTGCTTCCTTAAAGCTATCATCCTGCCACTCTAGCCTGCCAGCTTACCATCTCCTCTATAATATCACCATCCCCTTCCCCAAACAAGAACTACGTGTGACTTGATCCCCCTATCAAAGAAGAAGAAGAGAGAGAATGGAAAAAAGAAAAAGAGAGAGAACGAAAAGAACCAGAAGAGAGAGAATCAGAAGAACCAGAAGAGAGGAAATGAGAAAAGAGAGAAGAAAGAGGCGTACGTAGGCAACTTGGGTGAGACCTGAGTCCAGTCACAAACACACAAAAGATCGGTCAACCGCCACACCACCGCCATGAGTCACTCAATGTTTGGTGTAGGAAAATCGCCGAACATTTTCTTGCATCAACATTTGACGCCGTCTATGAGAAGCTTACAAAAAGCCATTTCCTAGCTGAATCAAGGAAGATGGAATAATTTCTCCCAATTCTGGAATTTGTTTAGCCGTCATAGTCATTATTTTTGGTTGTAACTTTTCATCCGACCGTTGGAGTAACCTGATATTTTGATGGGAGAAATTTTACTTGTATAGATACAATATGACCGAACGGATTTCAATAATAAGCTTTCGAGTGAAAGTTCTAGTAGATTGATTTTATTCCAAGAACAGTCTGGTTTTCTATTAGTTTCGGGGGATTATTTCCACTGACAATCGCTTCTTTTCCTACCGTCGGATTGATGTAAAAGTTTGATAGAAGTTTTGTACATATATTTTATTTATTTGTACCGTTCAGATTTGAATAATGATACTCCATTCCAGATTTTGAAGTTGCATAAAATTTCTGCTCTGTTTAGTTGGGTTTTTTCAGATTGCACAGCCTTTCAACTTTATTTCATATCGTTTTATTTCACCAATGGATTGAGACAAAATTTTTTCTTCATATCGTGGAATGTATTTGTTTGGTTTCAACAGCTGAATTGCTGAAAAAATCTACTAGTGGAGAGATCAGTGTTTGAAACCAGAGGTAACCTGTAATTTGATCTTCCAACGAACTCTGAATATTAAATATCTTGTTTCTTTTAATTTAACTGGTGGATCGTTCTGAAATTTGATCAGGATAATTATGAAATATGATTATACGATATCAACGGTGAAGATAGTGTTTTGAGGCCTTTATCTTTAGATTTAGGCTATGAACAGAACCTGTCATTTTTTATTTTGCTCCCCCGCCCCGAGGTGATTTCTCTCCCGACTCGAGGTGATTTTTTCTTCAATCTGAGGTGATTTCTCCTTCGATCTGAGGTGATTTCTCCCCTAATCCGAGATGATTTTTTCTCTAATCTGAGGTGATTTCTCCTTCGATCCGAGGTAATTTTTTCTCCAATCTGAGGTAATTTCTCCCCCGATCCAAGGTGATTTTTTCTCCAATCCGAGG
>JAVXUL010117893.1:0-17241 GCA_035590515.1 Trichilia minutiflora | reverse complement strand
GGGCTAAAGAAATTGATTTGTACTCAACAAATCAAGATTGCATCAAGATGCTTGTTGGAAACAAAGTTGATAAGGTACATCCTTGGAGGATTATTTTACTTAGGTTTTGTCATAATGTTTGTTTTATTCTCTAGTTAATTTACTCTAGAAGTTTATTGATAGTATGTTGACTCATGGACTGTTTAGATGTTACTGCAAGAATTTATCATTGTGTGTAGTCCCTTTGATGCTATCCCCTTCATGTAAATCATCTTATGCAGGAAAGTGAAAGGGTTGTCAGCCAAAAAGAGGGGATCGACTTTGCTAGGGAATACGGCTGCCTTTTTCTCGAGTGCAGTGCAAAAACTCGAGTCAACGTGGAGCAATGCTTTGAGGAGCTTGTTTTAAAGGTACATGTGGATACTAGTCCTTGTTTTTCTTTTATCTATTCCTTCCTCCACCTTCAATTCTCTTGAAAGGAAGTTCTTCCAGTGGCCCCAAGACATGGTTTTCTCCTCACTCCCTCTTCTCCTCTCATTTTATCTCTTAAAAATAAATAAAATAAAATAATAAAATCGAAGTACAAAGACAGAACAGACACCAGGTTTTCCTTTTTTCCTTTATATCCTTATTTTCTGTAATTTTTCCTTTTTATTTTTGTTATAAATTTCGTTTACATTGATTCAATTAATTTTATAAACAAAGGGTGGGGTTAACTATTTAGCACGAACCTTAGGATGATTTTAATAAAGTTGACCAAGCTGACGAAGGACTATTATCACCAGTGATGGTGATGCTCTTCTGTTTTCTTGTGGTCTAGTGTATTTTGAAATTTGTTACACTTTTTTTCAGTAAATACCATGGAGACTAGTAAAGTATACCATAATCATTTAGGAACCATCAAAAAAACGAACAGTACAGTAGAAAGAAATTAAATAAAACATGACTTCATAGCATACATACTTTCATTGAAAACATGAGTGGTACTTGAATAGTACAATAGAGAGAGTAAATAAAAACATGGTTTTATGCATAGCAAGATGCTTCCATTAAAGAAATTAATGGTTGTTGAACAGTACAATAGAGAGAAAGTAAAGAAAATGTGGTTTTATACAAAGCACACATATTGAAGACATTAATGGTAATCTTCTATAAGTTACATGTGCTTATTTTGGGGTTTTGTCTTCTTCTTGTTCTTGATATATGTTGACCTGTCATAACCTGTCATGATGTCCACAAAAATCTAATTTATCATACTTAACATAGCATTGCAAGGCATGAATTTATGCTTTCATGGAATCCATTTCTCTTGCTCAATGCATGCATTTAGGTGGTGAATATCATTGAGATTCAGGTCCATGCACACAAATAATTTAACATAGTCTTCCATATCTTGTTTTAGCATGATTCGTTATAGTAACCGTTGGTTGCAGATTTTGGATACTCCAAGTCTCTTGGCCGAGGGATCAAGTGGTGTGAAAAAGAACATCTTTAAACAAAATCCTCCAGAGTCTGATGCTTCGACTAGCGGTTGTTGCTCCTAGTGATGGAATGGTATCCCTTGGGATTGGACTTTGGACGTGGTTATTATTACTAACATCAATTGAATGTTTCTCTCATTCCTCATCTCTCATCCTTATATACTTTTTCCTTTACCAGTCCTTTTTCTTTTTCATCTTTTATGCATCCAAATTTACTCTCAGCAATGGAATCATTTTCTTGGCCAACTGGCTGACATGGAATGATCATTTGAAATTGAATTGCATCATTTTCTAATATTTACTTCTTACCAAATAACAACTCTACTGAATCAAAGGGTTAAACGACAAAAAGGAAGAAATTATACCAAGGCCAACAATAAAAGAGAAAAGTTTATGTGTATTATAATTACACTTAATTAAAAGATTGTCACGCTATAATTATAACCAATTAAAAGGTTCTCTCAATGATGTAGAGAATTGTGAGGTTATGTCAGTAATTACGTTTTTTTATTAATATAATTTTTTATTGTTAAGACTATTTAATAATAGATATTATTTTTTATTAATACAAATATAAATTGATATAATATATTTTGAAAAATTACATTCACTTGATTAATATTTTTGAAGTAAAAGATTTAAATTTTTTTATTTAAAAAAATAACAAATAATTTAACACTTATATTCCAATATTTAAAAAATAGAATGTCGATTTTTAAATCTATTAAATTTCAATGAATCATAGATCAAGATTTCGTATTAAAAGAAATAATTTTGCATAACATATCAAGATATTATATTAAAAAAAATAATTTTGCATCATATGTCAAGATATTATATTGAAAAATAATAATTTTGGCTTTAATTGAATGAATTAAATCAACAAAAATTAAAAAAATAAATTAAATTTTAAAAAAATAATAATTTTTTTGGTCTTCAAGCACAAACAAAACAATTCGTCAAACCCTTATCCTACAAGAAGTCATCAATATAGGCGCATAACATTACATACCATGGGACCCCAAAACACATACAACTCTTCCGTGGAATGGTGCTCATCGGAAAAAAGATGTCTTTGGTCCATGATTCGACTAACAATAGATGGACGTCGAGCATCAAACATCGAACATCGAACATCGAAGCCATTGATTGATATATAATAAACTAAAATAGCGAAAGAAAGGAGATAGCCTTTTGAAAAAAGAATGCGTTAGCATGAATGAAACATAAACAAAACTTGCGAAAACAGCAGCATCAAATTTTGTAGATTCAGTGCCCAATCTCACGTACCCATCAGCTTCTTCTTCTTCAGCCTCCAGAGATTATGATATCCGTTAGGAATCCAGATTCCATCTTCAGTGGCGGCGGCATGAGGTTTTGTTTATCATTTTAGCTCTCTCGTTTTGCTTTTGTTGTTGTTTTATTAATTCAATGGGCATTTTTTAAATGAATGAATGAAGGATTTTATGATTAATGTTTTCAGTTGATGAAATTTATGTCGATTAATGATTTTTTATAGTTTAGATTTGTTCTGTTTTGACTATGCTGTTGTCGTGATTCGTGTTCAATTTAACTATGCGAATAAGTGTTTGAATTAAGTTATCTATTTTATGCATTAGTTGGATGGGTGGATATGATATATTCAGTGTTGTTGAAGGTGTTTGACTGATTCTGCGACTGTTTAATGTATTAAATATGTGCAAAGCTGACAGTGAACGTAAAAACTAAGGAAGCTTTTGGACAGGGGTGGGCAAATTCATTCAAACTGATTCAATCCAAACCATGTAATTGAATCGGCTTGGAATGGTTTGAAAAAATTTAAATCGATCTCTTAATTGGTATTTTACAAACTGCTACTATTAGTTTAGGTTATGGATTAGATTAATTTCACGTTACAAACTATCAAACAAACTGCCTACATGGATATTGGGTATGACAAAATAATATTGATATAATATTATTAGATATAATATTGAATAGATATTGGATATAATATTGATATTATATGACAAAATAAACCGTTAATTAATTTGTTAATATTCTATGATAAAATAATAGGTTAAATTAAGGCTCAAAATTTTATCTTTTGCGCTCAATTTAAATTAATAAATTATTTTAATTTAAGTTAAAGGTTCAAACTGTGAATTGCGGTTTGGATTGGTTGCGGTTTGTGTTATATTATTCGATTAAATTAGATTGCCTAAAATTCAAACCGCAATGTTTGGATTGGTTTAAAATTTTACCTTCTTTTTTCCCTTGTTCTGGCTTTAAACAATTAATAGAGTTAAGTCTCGATGAAGTAACCATTGATTGGTAAAGCAGAAGTTATGGTATTTTTAGCTACCTATATTGTGAAATGTGCCTCATTTGTTCTTCTATAATATTATGGTTACTGTAGTATATATGCATTTTTGGAATGGCTATCAAATTTGCTTGATTTTTGTCAAGCAAATTTGTAAAAGGAATATGTTTTTAGAGTTGAATTAATGTTATCATTGAGTAGTGGTATAATTTACATGACCTGATGATTATCTATTTTATTTTTTTGTCAGCTTTCTGACTGGAAGTCGAACTGCAAAGTTTAGCTATGGATATTCTAGTTTTAAAGGTAAAAGGGCTTCAATGGAAGATTTTTATGAGACAAGCATATCTGAAGTTGATGGTCAGATGGTTGCTTTTTTTGGTGTTTATGACGGTATGTTGTTGTCCTTATGGTGTTCTTCACATGTAAGGGAGGTTCTGTATCTTTCTTACCTTCTTTGTGTTGGTTCTTAAAGGACTCTTTTTCTTTGTTTAGGTCATGGCGGTTCTAGAACGGCTGAGTATCTTAAAAACAACCTCTTCAAAAATTTAAGTAGCCATCCTGATTTTGTTAAAGACACAAAGACAGCTATTGGTATGAAGTTGTTGGAACTTTTACATCAATGTGGGCATGAAATACATGACTTTGTTCAGATTTATAAAGCAGGCACAAATATTTGATTGCAGTTGAAGTTTTCCGACAAACTGATGAAGCTTACCTTAATGAGGAGAAAGGCCAGCAAAGAGATACTGGGTCAACTGCATCAACTGCTGTACTGTTAGGGGATCGGCTGCTTGTTGCAAATGTTGGCGATTCCAGAGTGGTGGCCTCCAGAGTTGGCTCAGGTTGCTTTCTTCTTTACTTTTGTTTGTACTTGTAGGAGTGTTATATGTGCCACGAACTTTAATCCTTTGTTTGATTGAGTGGGATTTGATCTTTGGAACTGAAATTGGATATATCAATCACTATTTTTTCAAAGAAGGGACCTCCATCCTATCTAATTCCAGTTGTATGGCCTAATTTGGTGTTACTGAATGCAACATAACAGTGTAGAAAATCAGCATGAAAAGAAAATGGCAGCAGAGTGAAAATAAAACCTTTTCTTGTGAAATCTGCAAATGCTTATTTCATATTAGAAATGTTGTCAGACGGGTGTGAAGGCCTAGATCGCAGTTCATGTGTACGTAAATACCAATATGTGACTAAAAATAGAAAACTTGAATAGTTCTTGAATATTTAATGAAAATTGTGTTTTATTGCAGTAATTCCTCTGTCGATTGATCATAAACCTGATAGATCTGATGAACGGCAAAGGATTGAAGAGGCTGGAGGTTTCATTGTTTGGGCAGGTAGATTTGTATTTTTGGATCTTATTTGTTTAGATGTTGGCATGTCATATTTGCTGATATAGTAGAAGGGTGACATTTTGTTTTATATTTCCTCTAGGAATTGAGATTGTCATTATGTAATTTTGAGTTCTCTAAGTTTCAGATTAGGTACATGGCATAATTAAGTTGCTCAACTTGTACAAATCACTATAACCAATCAAGTGGCTAAATTTTAACTAAAGTAACAAAAGATTGTTATTATGACATTTGCTTGCTGAAAAGACAATTCATAATTTTGTAGGAACGTGGCGTGTTGGCGGTGTTCTTGCTGTTTCTCGTGCGTTTGGTGACAAATTACTTAAGCCATATGTAGTTGCCGAGCCTGAAATTCAGGTAGTACAAGGTGGTTTGTAATTTGGTTCTTCATTTGCATTTGAACTGTCCTATTTCATTTGAAGCCCTTTTTAGTTTTAATCTAGAGATATTTAAGTTGTGCAGAAGGTGAAGAATATATATCAATTTAACTATTATCTAACTTCAATTTGAATTTCCAAAAAAAATCCCTTGAATATGAATATAATATCTCTTCTTTTTCTTTCTATATGCCTTCTACTCTTCTCTGTTTCCATATTAAGTCCCCTGTTTCTGATGTCATGCCCCTTTCAATGCTTAGGAAGAAGAAATTGATGGTGTTGATTTTATAATCATTGCTAGTGATGGACTTTGGAATGTCATATCAAATAAGGTAAGTATTTGTTTGCATTAACTTTTCTTCCGCAGGACAACTAATTTACTAAGAATTTCCCTATTTGCAAGCACTCCTTGTACTGCTACCTAAGATATACTTTGGCTGATGTTTACATTTTTGTGTCAATGATCACCATGCCTTCTTCTGCTTCAGCCAATTAATGGCCTAGCTAACATTCTTGGCAATGTTTTAAAACAATTTATGGCATTATCAAAGATGCTGCGTATTGTATGTGTAGAACCTGTAATTTTTGTTTACTCTGCAAAGTTTTGAGATTAACTTGCCCTAATTGAGAGAGTATAAGATTGGGGGGAAGCCATCTAACAACTTAGTGCTTTTATTTTTTTTTAAACGAATAGAAATAATTTTAGCCATTCGGAAGTTTCAAAAGTGTTTGTTTTTCAACTTAACACCAAAAATTTAGTAGTCGCATCTAAAGAAAAGTGAGTTAAAATTTTTAATTTATTGCTCGATATCTTAATAGGTTTATCTAATTGTATTTTTGTAAACACTAGTTTCCAAATGTTTATATTTAGACGTTATGAACTATTTAGATTCATATGTTCAGATTTATTTAGATTTCAAATAGAAAAACCAAAGACTAATTTATGAGTTTGTAAGTGTTATTGGTTTACATGTTTGGATTTGGGGAGCTCTGCTGTGACCTGTGAGTCAAAGGCCTCATTTGTTTCTCAAACAAGTTATCTAGAAACGGTCTGAATTCTGAAAGAAGTATTATCACTTTTGTGATCTCCTTCAGGTTCAGTTGGCATCTTTTTATTCATGAGTAAAAGAGTTTAAGGTTTTGAATTCTATAATTTTTTTGAAACTATAATTCTCTCTCTAGTATCCTGGTGATCGGAAAGCATTTGCTGAGTGATATCTAAGCATCAAACTCTGTTGTCTCTTCTGCCCTCAGGATGCTGTAGCAATGGTGCAAGATATAACTGATTCAGAAGCAGCATCAAGAAAGCTCATCAACGAAGCTTTTGCTCGAGGGAGTTCTGACAACATTACTTGTGTTGTTGTCCGGTTTGAGAACTCATAACCAGACATCATGTCTGAGATATGTCATATACATTTATGAACGATAAACTTTATCCTGCAGATTTTATAGGTCATTGAATGGCAGCCAAGCCAAAAAGTGGAAGAATTTGTCGATTACAGCTTCGAAATATTGTTATTGGTTGATTATTGCGCCGAGCTAAGAGCTCAGTTTCAAGTTGCTGATCCTGATTTATCTTGCTCATATACGTTGGAAAAGCTACCTTACATTGAAATATAAACATTCTTGCTTTGAAATATTAGATTCTTTGATTGATTATAGTATGGAGTTTGGGTATTGTACTTGAAAAACAGGATTTGGAAACCTATCTTTCAAAAATAGAATTTTGAAAATAAAAAATCCTGATGGTTGTTTTATGTTATTAAAAAATTTGATATTAACAAATATATTTTTTTAGTTTTACATAGTGACAGCAAACGGGCCATGTCGGCCCATGAGATTGAAGCTTTGAAGGGTTTATGTGCTAGGCTGGGTAAAAGCATGAGTAGTAACATGTTTGGTTCAGTACGAAAAAAATTTTTTGGCCTGGTGCGACCTATTAATAAAGTTACTATATATGTCGGGTCATATCGGATCTATTTCAAGTCGCGTTGGCCTGGTCGGATAAATTTCGCGAGCTTGCTTGAGCCCTTGCTTGGGTTGGGCCTCTGAATGACCCTAACGGGTTGGATTTAAAATAAATTATTTAATAAAAATAATTTATAATTTTATAATTTTATTAAAATTAATAAAATAATTAATATAATTTATTAAATAATTATTATAATTTATAAGAAATTATATTAATTTAAAATTATTTGTTTATCAAAAAAATTATTGATACTTATAAATATAAATAATAAATTAGAATAAAAATAATAGAATAAGTTAAAAATAAAATAAAAAATTAATATAAGTTGTTGGGGGATTTTACTGAGGTCCAACCCAGCAATCCAGGCCCATCTCCACTCCCTTGTCCAAGCCCGTCACATACACATATCCAGCAGACTCCCTTATACGGCGTCGTTCTGAGAAAATGATCAGGTCAACAGACCGAGAACTAGTTAAGGACTCTTCTTCGAAGACATTCACTGTCAACTTGCATTCGAGTCGGAGCATTTTCATGACATGTATCCTCGGAGTCAGGGAGTCGGACCAACGGTCTACCACGCAGCAGTACAGATGTGCAGACACTCGGGGTATACTAGTCCCCACCCTTCCACCTTATGGCGACACAAAGGCTACAACCTGTCGCATGAAGATCTCCCGAGAGCCAGGGGATTTTGCTCTCGGGGGAGTTGAAAGCTCCACTCAGAGGTACGAGCATTCAAGGGCTCGGGGATGACGTGGCAAGGAACAGTGTCACAATTCTCCACGCCCTCTAACTTTGCAACAGGTCACCCTGGACATGTCAGTCATACAGCAACACATGTCCTTGGGACCGCCACCTGACCATTCTAGTCTGCCAGCTCACCATCTCCTCTATATAATCACCATCCCTTTCCCACCAAAGAATTACGTGTGACTTGATCCCCCACCAGTGATGAAGAAGAGAGAGAGACGGAAGAAAGGAGAGAGGAGCACCAGAGGAGCCAGAAGAGAGGAAATGAGAGAAGAGGAAAGGAAAGGGGGTACGTAGGCAGCTTGGGTCTCTCCCAAGTCTAGTCACAAACACACCCAAAACCAATCAACCACCGCATAAACGCAGCTTGGGACATTTTCTGTGTGTTTTGTAGCCTCGAGTTCAAGGACAAGAAGAAGAAAAAATCTGCTGGTATAGGAAAATCGCCGTGATATTTTCTTGTATCAACATAAATAATTTAATATATTAAAATTTCAAGACTTGAATATTATTTAACAAGTGTTGGTGCGAGAATCGTCCATGAACCCTCCTCACGGTCAATAAAAAATAACTCAGTTGGTGATGTGTGAGAGCGATGTGGATGTTGTTGAACGGAGATTTTTTCACTGGAGAGCGATTGAAAGTGTGGCTGTTTCCGACGAGGCTCCATCTCCTAAGCCTGCAAAGATAATAAACACCTATGGAGTGACATCGAAAGGGGTTCCTGACGAGGAAACTCCGATGCCTAAGTCAGAAATAGTGTGGAGAAAAAAGGAAAGAGACTTATGATGAAAGTAACAAAGAGAAAACCAGAAATGGATTAAAATTGGAGAAAAGTGTGTATAATCTATACCCAAAGGCTACCAAACGAAAATGGTTAGAAAAGATGATAATTAGGCTCCTTTTTTCTCTCTCCGATTCTATCAACGTATGATCGAAGTGCAAACTTCAAGTGAGATTCTGACCGAAATGTTAAAAATCCGAGAGAGAGCCATCCCCCTCTCTATTGAAGAAAGTTGCCTTATATAGTGTCTCCCCCTAAATAGTGGTTCAACATCGGAGAATGATAATGACGTCTAACATAGGACAGTGTACAGTCGAATTTCATTAATGACGCTGAGACATTTGTAGGAGTATAGGCCTAACACCGTCCCAACACCTAAAAAAATGATCAAAGGATGGGATTGGTGCATTTAAAGAGCCAACTCAGCAACCATTCCCTTTTTTGATCTGAAGGAGGGGGCATATGTCTGCTGATACTCTGTGTAAGAATTCCCGCTCTAATAAGGGATTGCTTGCAAATTAGTTGTTGAAAAATTTTGGACCTGAGATGATTCCTCTTAAAAGCTATCCGGGTCTTTGGAAAGGTGACTTGTCTCAGTTGATACTGTTGGATGCTGAGGCGTGCTGTGGATGACCGCACCATGCCTAAGAAGGGGCTTCAGTCTTTGTGGTGTCTAAGACGGTGAGAATCCTGAGGCGCCATTAATTCTCCTGGGATGCTGATTACTTGGAACGAAACTCACTGGGATCATAGAATCCATGAGAAAAGGGATTCCCGGAGCAGAATTTGTCCTGAGCCGTGTATTCCCTGAGGAGGGAGATACCTGGGGCGAGGTGTATCTGAGACGAAATTGTGTAGGATTACTCCTGACCATCTGCATGTGCCTTGCTGACATGATAACCACGTGTCACCCTTATATTTTTCTCCAAACATGATATATTAATATTACATGTTAATATAATATATAACATATAATATATTAATATTCTATTATTATTACATGTTCATATTATAACATGTAATATATAATAAATTATATATTAATATAACATATAATACATTATATATTACATTACGTATAAGTGATATAACATATAATATAAATTATAACACATATTGACATAATATATAATATTATTTGTTAATATAAAATTATACATATAATATATTAAATTATGTATGTAATAATAATATTATAAATAATAATAATAATAATAAATTATAAATCACATTACTATATTAGTAATTTAAATTTAGTACATTGTGTATATATCAAAATATGTATATATTATTTATGTGTATATATATGTATTATAATTTATATATATAATATGTATATTGAATATTGATATTATATTTTATATTTTCATTTATATTAGTTTAAAAATATAAAAAAAAGAAAAAATTGAAAATGTGAAAGAAATTTATGATATCAAAAATTAAAATAAGAATGTAAATTTTAGAATATGATTATAATTATAAATTATATTGTAAAATTAAAAACATTAATATTATATATTAATTTTAAATTTAGTAATTAATAATAGTACATTAATTTTTAACTGTTAGATTGAAAGCGATAAATTTAAAGTAAACTATTGGATTAAAAATTTGAAATCGTAGGAATTGAGCTTTGTTTAATTGTTAGAATGAAACACTGATAATTTGGATCAATTTTAACCATCGGATCTTAGTCATTTTGACCATTGGATTGACCTAGGAATGTGGACAATTTATAACTATTGAATTGAAGTTATTTTGTCTATTGGATTTACCTTAAGATTGGAATAAATTCTGATCATTAGATTGATCAATTTTGACTGTTGGATTAAAATATTGATATAGACAATTTATGTTCGTTGGATTGAAGCCATTTTAGAGATATAGACTTATTTTAGAATTTAAAAAAATTTTGACTGTTGAATTTAAGTCAAATTTGACCATTAGATTCACTTTGAAAATTAAAATAAATTATGACAGTTAGATTGAAGAATTTTTATCTGTTAGATTGATCATAGGATTGAAACAAATTTAAGCTGTTGAATTACTTTGGGATTGTAACAACCAATACTGACCGTTAGATATCTCTGAATTGAAATAAAATCTAGGTCGTGCAATTGAATTAAAATGTTTATAACTATTGGATCATACTAGATAAGCCTTCTTTTTATTAACCATAGCCTTAATTTTTTTTTTCTGCGAACTCACTTTGTCTCTCTGTCTTTTCTCGTTCTGTTGTTTTCTTTAACTTCTCTCTTACTATATTTAAAGAAACTTGTACTATTAATCATTTTAATTCGTAAATTCTCAAAGATCCCTGTCGTATATACAAATTTTGGGTGAGTTTTCAAATTTTTTGATTCACTGATCTTAATATGTTTATATTTATAATTTTTCTATCAATGATTTGTATTTTGTATGACTAATAACTCTCTATTTTGTTTGATTTGTCTTATTTGAAGGTGAAGTTGAACGAATCGGATCTGTTCTTTACTTTACTTCATGGATTTATCCTCTATATTTTAATTTAGGTTAGTTTTTTACTTTTTCATACATAAATCTTAAATTATTTATAATTTTTCTATGAATGATTTATGTTTTGTTGGCGGATAAACTCTCCTATCATTCTATTTTGTTTGATTTGCTTAATATGAAACTGAAGTTGAACGAACCATATCTGTTCTTCTTTTACTTCGTGGATTCGTTTTTTGTATTTTAATCTTGGGTTAGTTAACATATATCATCTTATTGAGTTTGGTTTGCTCTACATTTTTTCTAGCTTAAATTGCAAAAAATGTATTTGTTCTTTATTTGGCTTCGTGAATTCATGAAGATCATTGTTCTCTGTAACTAATTTCGACATGTTTATAAATGTTTTGGTGTTACAAATGTTAATATATTTATAAATTTTGTTAATTTATTTTTTAGTTTTGTTGTATTAACAATTTTGTTTAATATATTTTTATGAATTATATATATTTTTTTGCGATATGTTTGTTAGATTACAATGTTTTTATGAATTTATATTCTGTTTATTTGATTAATATGTTATAAATTTTTTTATTGATGTTTCTGTTTTTGGTGGATTAACAATTTTATTTGATCTATTTGTATGAATGATATTTATGAATTTTGATATGATTGTTGGATTAACATTAGTTTTATTAATGTATTTTCAGTTTTACTTGATAAATATGTTATAAACTATTATAAGTGATATTTCTGTTTTGTTGGATTGACATTGTTTTGATGAATATGTATTTAATATTACTTAGTAAATATGTTATGAACTCTACTATATGTGTTATGAACATGTTTTTGTAATGATGATTATGTGGTATATAAGTTGAAAACTGATAACCTGTCTCAAAAACTATAATTCTATGTTCCTTTCTAAGAAAACGATTTAGTAAAAAGGCTAACTTTCTGTGATAACATCACGTACCACTTTTTTTTATTCACTAATTTCTGTTTGCTTGACATGTTTCATACATTTTGTATCCTGTCTTGATTGATTAATATATTCTTATGTATTATGTCTTGATTTATTTGATGATTATGAACATATTTTTATAAATTAGATCATATGGTATATATGCTGAAAATTGATAAACTATCTCAAAAACTAGAATCCTATGTTCATCTCTAAGAACAGGGTTTAATAAGAAGGTTAACTTTCTGCGACAATACTACGTACCATATTTTCTGATTTATTCATTTCTGTTTATTTGACATGTTTTATACATTTTGTATCCTATATTGATTGATTAACATGTTCTTATATATATTATTTTAATTTGATTAACACGTGTTCGTAAGTTCAAGTTATAACTTATAATGTGTATTGTATTATATATTCTGTTTTGTTATAAATTATTTAAAAAGGCATGTTACTTCTGCTTTTATGAACGTATATTCTATTGTTGATATTGTTAACAATAATGGTTCAATCCAACTACCAGAAATTATCCAATTTATTGATATTGTGAGTAGGCAGTATCTGTTTTTAATAATAAATAACAAGTAAGGTATTTTAAAATGCCTTTATTTATTATTAAGGAAAGGGTTAGAGTATGTCTTTATTTATCAAATGTTATTTATTTGTGATATCGTTAACTTGATTCAATTTTGTTGCTTAATTTATTGATTTCTATTTGATTAAATATTATTCATATATTGATTATTGTTTATGAATTTCCTTCATATTTTATTCTGGAACAACACAACTTCTGTACTATATATGTTTATTTCTTTGAGATATTGAACTTGTGTGGTTGAAAAGTAAATGTAGGTAAATTTAAACTTTTATAGCTATAAAACAATATCTAACGAACAAGATAATATTAGAACTAATTTCTCTTTCACATTTAGTGTGCCTAGCTTTAAAAGGCCAAAAACATCTGTTATATAAAATTTTTTTACATTAGAGCTTAGGCTTAATACTTTAGCACAAATAAAAATTAAAGCTACTTGTAAATTTTGTAAGAAACCATTAAGTGATTCAAGTGTGGAAATGGATATTTAAAAAGGTATGGCGAAAAATATAGTCAAATTTATGCTTTTTCGAGGGATAATATTCAATCTTTACTTGCACTAAATACTTCTAGGGATAATATTAGTTATTTTAGGTACTCACATTCAAACATGTGAGAAGGGATGGTTAAATGGATAATGTCAAGTAAATTACCATTCATTAAGGTTGAAGACAAAAAATTAGAAAAAATCATGAAAAGGTATGTTCAACTTACATTTAAATTAGTTTCTAAAAATACATGTAAGAGTGATATTATTCAATTATTTGATTAAGTTAAAAAAATGATTATAAATTTTAGTTGTTTTAAAGGAGTTGTTTCTATTACTTCTAATTGTTGGACTAGATGTAATTGTTTGAGTTATATTTATATTATTCCTCATTACATTGATGATAGTTGACTGTTATATAAAAGAATTATTACTTTTCATGATTTAGAATATACGCATACTATATTTGCTATTTTTAATATAATGATGAGTGCTTTTAAAGAATATAAAATATAAGATAAAATTTTTATCATTACTTTTGATAATATTTCTACAAATAATACTACTATTGACATGTTTATTAATAATTTAGCACATGCACGTGGTTTTGGTTTGTAATTTTTTTTATTTGAAATATGTTTATTATATTATTATTTTGGTTGTACATGATGAATTGAATCTAATTCAGGCTCATATAGAAAGGATTAGAAGGCTATTCAGTATATTACACCACTTAATTCTAGAAGGTAAGAGTTTAATTCTACTTTGATGTATTATAGTTTACTGACTAAGAGATTCATACTTGATATAAAAACTTTTTGGAATTCAACTTATTTGATACTGAAATCTTGTGTTAATTATAGTGATGTAATTCTTTATTATTATAATAAAAAATTAAGTGATGTTTATATCACTTCTGCTAATTAGAATATGGCTTTTACCTTTATAAATTTTTTGAAAATATTTTACAATGTTACATTATCATATTGACATGTTTATTCTTCTATTTTTTCTTGTATTTTGAACTATTTAAATGATATTAGTTATATCTTTACTCGTTACAGAGATATTGATAAGTTTAGAATAGTTTGCTTTATTATGAAAGACAAATTTAAAAATTATTAAAAAGATATTTCTAAATTATTTGTATATATAGCAGTGATAGATCTTAAAATCAAATTTTTTGATTTTGTTATATTAGTTAATAAAGTTGTCAAAAATTTGAATGTGGCCCTTGATTTTAATGATTTTTATTTGAAAAAAAGTCTTTAAATGATATTTATCTTCAATATCAAAATATGGCAGGTATAAATATATAAACTGTTTGCAGTAGTAATGAGCCTGTAGCTGATATTCCTTTTTAAAATTTTTTTAGTAATATTAGAACTCATTCTGGTGGTTTTAATAATATACGTCATAAATTAGGGGAATACATTTCTACTGATTATGCTAATTTGTTTACCCTTGAAGAGAAAAGAATTTTTGATGTTTTGCAATGGTGAAAAACAAATGAAAAGGTTTTTCCTGTGCTATTCACCTTAGCTCGTAATCTACTAACTCTTTCAGCGTCCACAGTTATATCAGAAACTGCTTTTAATGCAGAGAACAGGGTGATAGATGAAAGAAGATCAAGACTGTTACCAGAAGTTTTGGATTGCTTGATATGTTTGAAGGATTGGGAGGATATAGAAGATAAAATTTAAAATATAAATAAAGATATTGATGAGGAAAATAATTACTATAATTTTGAAGAGAATTAATTTTACTAATGATTATTTTCCTTATCAATTTAGTTCTATCACTGGTTATATTTCTAGTACTTGGTTATGGTACTTAGTGTTTCTAGTATTTGGTTTTAGACCTCTAGTGTTAAATTATGTTTCTAATACTAGGCTCGATTTTGTTGTATTTCTTATCATTTTGGGCTTTGTTTGTTTTATTTTTGTTTCTGATTCTATTTTTTGTATTATTTAGTTCTGTATTTCATTCTAAATGTATTATTTTTTAAGTTATTATAAAATTATTAAATGGATAAATTACAAATGATAGATAGTTTAATGAATCCTAACCTAGTTAGGATATGCTACAACTATAATAATATATATTCATCCATCTTATTGTGGGATGTTTTATATTGTATTGGTTTAATTTATAAATGTTGAATATTATAAATTACTAATTATTTATAAACGTTATGTTAATGTTATATTCTTAAACCGATAACATGAGAATTGTATAAATGCTATTTGATGATCTTTAAATTAAAATTTTGAAACGATCAAATGTTAACATTTGAACATTAAAATATTAAACATGTTTATAAACAATACAAGCATGGTTTGATAAGGTTTAACATCTGGGTCGTGCTGGACCTTTACAAGTCCCCATATTCGTACTTGTCACAACTTATGAAGGGTTTGGATTGAAGCACGGTATGGATCTTGTTAAATCCAAGCCCTTCACAGACCGTGCCAAATACGAGTATTTCACGAGCCCAAGTCAAACCCGAGCCTGAGGGCCTGAACTTTAGGCCTACCAGGATCCTTATACTGGATTGAATCATATCATACTTTACTTTACTTTATGTTTATGTTCTGGGCTGAACCATGTCAACCTAATTCGTTTACCATCTCTAATTTTATATTTAAAATAATAAAAAATAATAAAAAATCAAATGATTTGTAAAGCCTTGAAAATAATAGAATCGGACGATTTTAACAATAAAGTATGAAATATATTTAAATTTTAATTTAAAAATTTATATTTAAAAATAATAATAAGTATTTATCAAATATTTTTAAACAAATTTTCTTTTTAAATTAAATAGAAACCAACCATTCCGATTTTATTATTCCATGGAACTGAATCTTTCTTCGATTCGTATCAAATAAGATGCAAGCTTTGACTGTCTTGGTAGATTTTGAAAAACTTAGAGGACTAGTTTGTTATTATCTCAACAAAGATTGACAACTGCTTCGAGGGTTTTATACGGAGAGGTGGGAAGCGGTCACCGACTCCCAGGTCTTTGAACATATACAATTGCATAATACAATTGCAGACGGAGATCTCATTTTAATGACAGAATACAATTGCATATAGTGTTCATGAATCACTTGTATTTGGACAATGAAATATATCAAGTTTTCTTAATTTGGCATATGTTTTATTAATGGAGCAACACTTGGGAGGTTTCATTTGAATGATAGTTCTTGATACTCAAATATATGATAGACATTCCCAAAAGCAAAGCAAGTTTTGCCGCGTATACATAGATAAAAAAAATAGTATATTATATTGTTTTTAAGTTATTTTCATAATATTCAATAAAAATTTAATTTAAATTATATTGCCTTACATAAATTGTTTAGTTGGTTCCGAATATTCAAGAAAAAAAAAGGTGGAGCAGGCATCCTATATCATAAATATATTTATTTTTTGAATTTTGTCACATAAATATTCAATTTAAAAATAAATGATTCATATTGCTTATCAAAATAATTAAAAAATTAAAATAAATATCATAATTTTATTGAAAGGTTCAATTCAAACTACAATCTTAATTAATACTTATTAGATAATACGTATGATTTGTCAGTATTTTTTACCATTTATTGATTTTTAATTATTTTATTTAAAAATATTTTTAAATATAATATAACATTATTTATTAACATGTTATAAATTAACTAAAACATTGCCATATATATTATT
>JAVXUL010117882.1:0-14902 GCA_035590515.1 Trichilia minutiflora | reverse complement strand
ATCAGCCTTCTGTTTATTTTCAAAAGCTTCCAGCTGAGTTATGTATATTTCCTCATTGAGAACACCATGTAAGAAGGCTGTCTTCACATCTAACTGGTCCAACTCCAAGTCCTGATCAGTAACACATGCTAGCAGCAATCTTATTGAAGTGTGCCTTACCACAGGGGAGAAGATTTCTATATAATCAAGGCCTTCTCTTTGTGTAAAGCCCTTTGTTACTAATCGAGCTTTGTATCTCACCTTATCAGCTCCTGTTCCATCCTCCTTCTTTTTAAAAATCCACTTACAGCCCACTATCTTTCTGTCAGGTGGTTTAGGAACCAAACTTCAGGTTTTGTTTTTAGCTAGGGACTTCATTTCTTCTTCTATTGCTTGTTGCCACTGGTGTTTATCTTGTCTACTGAGTGCATCTCTTACACTTATGGGATCATCACTTGTATCATTTTTGAATACAGTGAAGGCATATGCAATAAGGTTTGCATATCTATACTTTTCAGGTGGTCTTGTTTGCCTCCTTACTCTATCTTTGGTTAGCCTATAGTCTTGTAAATGCTAATGGCTATCACTGTCAGTCCTTGGTCCTGTAGCTTCATTTTGATTATGTTTCTGTCCAGTTGACTCCACCTCAATTTGAACCTCCTCCTTTTGTAATCTCTGATCTGCTCTCTGACTTGTCTGAGATTCTTCCTTACACATTTGCATTTCATCCTCCCTGAACACTACATCCCTACTGATGATAGTCCTCTGTGAGTTACCATTATAACACAAAATTTTGTAGCCCTTTGTACCTTCCGGATAACCTACAAACACCCCCTTGATTGCCCTTGCATCAAGCTTTTTCTGTTTGTTAAGAACAAAGGCTGTGTAACCAAAGGTTCTTAAATGCCAGAGGTCAGTTGGACTTCCAGACCAGACTTCTTTTGGTGTTTTAAAATTAAGTGAGGTTGCAGGACATCTGTTTACAAGGTAGGCTGCTGTAGAGACTACCTCTCCCCAAAATGATTTTGCCAGGCATACATTAGCTAGCATGCATCTCACTCTTTCCATCAAAGTCCTATTGAGTCTCTCTGTAATACCATTCTATTGTGGAGTATAGGTGACAGTTCTGTGCCTTTGAATCTATGTGAGCTGCAAAAGCCATCAAACTCTCTATTACAATATTCAAGACTATTTTCTGTCCTTAACACTTTGATCTTTCTGCCTTTCTGATTTTCTACCAAAATTTTCCAAGTTTTGAACTCTTCAAATGCATGGTCTTTGGTTCTTATCACCTTCACCCACACCTTCCTTGAAAAATCATCCATGAAAGAAACAAAGTACCTAGCTCCACCTAAAGAACACACCTGAGCAGGCCCCCACAAATCAGAATGTATATAGTCTACAATACCTTCTATTTTGTGTCTTCCCACAACAAACTTTAATCTATGGTGTTTTTTATACATACAGGACTCACAAAATTCAAGAGACCCCTCCTCAAGTTTGCCTAATAGCCCTTGTTTCTTTAACTCAATTAAACCCCTTTTAGCTAGGTATCCTAGTCTCCTGTGCCAAGTCATCAAGCTGCTAGTTCTTGAAGAACAGACAAACTCTACTTCACCTAAAACAGCAGCTCCTTCTAACACATACAGCCAATTCCTTTTAATCCCCTTCATAATAACTAACGATCCTCTTGTTATCTTAAGAACACCAGCCCCTGACTTAAACTCACAACCAGCTTCAACCAATGTACCTAAAGAAATTAAATTTCTTTTAATTCTAGAACATACCTGACATGTTGAAGGGTTCTGTTGGTTCCATCATGTAACTTCAATCTCACACTGCCTATCCTTTGCACATTGCAGGCTTTGTCATTTCCCAGTAAGACTTTACCTCTTTTTATGGCTTCAAAAGAACAAAAAATAGATCTGTCTGGAGTTATGTGGGAACTGCAACTTGAGTCCAGTATCCATTCTGCTTCTAGTTTATCATCTGAGGCTATCAACAAGAAGGCATCCTTGTAATCTTCCTGTGAAGCAACAACAACCTCAACTCCCTTGTTTACAACTCTTTCTGCTTTCTTTTGCTTCTTTTCTGAACAATCTCTCTTGAAGTGTCCTTCTTTGTGGCATTGAAAGCATTTCAGCTCTTTCCCCTTGATCTTGATCTCTTATCTGTGTTCTATTTGACATTCCTTTTTTCTGACCTTCCTCTTGCTATCAACCCTTCTGCAGTTCTTGTTTCTTTCTCATCAATCTTTCTTGTTAATTCCTTTGAGTTGAGTGATGCCTTAACATCATCCATTGACAATGATGTTCTTGATGATAATCACTCAGAATCAGTAACCACAAGAACAGTAAGACAATACTCCTAGCAATTACCAGTAAGCTTTAAGAAACAACTTCAATAGAAACAAAATATAATAACAACAAAATGAACAAGTCTAGAAAACATGAATCTAGAAACTTAAAGCAAGAAAACAAGAAACACACGAGAGAGAAGAGAGTTTTCCAAAAAGAAGAATGTATATTCAAGAAGATGACAGTACAGAAGAAAAATCTAGCTCCCCTCGTTCATTCCTCCCTTGCTGTTTTATAAACCAAGAAATGAACTAACCAAGAACTTGAATCTTGACAGCTAACAGCTATTAACCAACTTCTCCTGTACAATTTCTATACTACCCTTAATGAAATATAACAGAACCCTTTCATATTGGTCCTCTCTTTACACGATTACATTTCATCTATCAAGGACAGCATATATGTTGGACCAAATTCACAATTCTCCACCTTGGTTCAACATAGAATTACATAGATCTTCTTCTTCTTCTTCCCTTCAGCAGCTCAAGCACAATTCAACTTTATTATCTCTTTTCAGTTTTCAGTTACAAGCTTCCAATCCATGCTCAAGTTCATCAACCTTAAGTAATGGTTAAGCTTGCTAACTGATACAACTTTGGTCAGCACATCTGCAGCATTTTCTTATGTCCTCACTTTCAACAACTTCACTTGACCTGCAGTAATCACATCTCTCACAAAATGATGTCTTACATCAATGTGTTTGAATCTCTCATGGAATACTTGATACTTTGACAAATGAATGGTACTTTGACTATCATAAAGCACCTCTGGAATTTGACTTTCTGCTCCAAGTTCAGTGACAAAACCGTGCATCCAGAGTGCTTCTTTCACAGCCTCCACCACTGCCATTAACTCAGCTTCTGTGGTTGACAGAGCTACTACCCTTTGCAAAGAAGACTACCAACTGATGACACATCCATTCAGCAGAAACACTTGCCCTGATAAAGACCTTCTCTTGTCCAGATCAGTGGCATAATATGCATCCACAGAACCTTTTATCACTGCACTTGTTTCCTGCATCTTCCTTGAATAACATATGCAGAAATCTAAGGTTCCCTTGATGTATTTGAGCATCCATTTAACTGCTTCCCAGTGTGTCCTTCCTAAATCAGCTATAAACCTGCTCAACACACTTAAACCATAAGCTAAATCAGGTCTTGTGCACACCATTGCATACATTATGCATCCCACTATATTAGAGTAAGGTACCATGCTCATTTCATGCCTCTCCTGATCTCTCCTTGGGCATTGCTCTTTCCTGAGTTTGAAATGAGCTGCATAAGGTTGTTTCACTGCCTTAGCATCACTCATTTTAAACTTAGAAACAACTTTCTGTAGGTACCTCTTCTGATTCAACTTCAACCAACCTTCTGCCTTGTTTCTATTGATGTCAACCCCAAGTATTCTCCTTGCTGTCCCAAGGTCCTTCATTTCGAATTCTGCTGATAAAGAATCCTTCAATTCCTGCAACTTGTCTTCTCTCTTGCTTGTCAGCAACATATCATCTATATATATCAACAGAAAAGTCATGTCATTCAAATTTCTTCCTTTGAAATAGACACACTGATCATAGGCACTCCTTGAGTAGTTGTTGCTTCTCATAAACTCATCAAATTTCAGGTTCTACTGTCTTAGGGATTGTTTCAATCCATACAGTGACTTCTTAAGCAAACAAACCAGATTCTCATCTCCTTTTCTCTCAAAGCACTTGGGTTGTTTCATGTAGATATTTTCTTCCAAGTTGTCAAGAAGAAATGCTGTTTTAACATCCATTTGCTCCAGCTCCCATTCATTCAATACAGCCAAGGCTAAGATGATTCTCACTGATACTTGCTTCACCACTGGTGAAAAAATTTCAGTGTAGTCTATGCCTTCTCTTTGGTTGAATCCCTTGGCCACTAACCTTGCTTTATATCTCAGGGTCCCATCAGCCTCCTCTTTCTTCCTGTAAATCCACTTATAGCTTCTAGCCTTTCTACTTTGTGGTAGCTGCACCAGCCTCCGTGTCTCATTTTTCATCAATGAGTCCATCTCTTCCTGCATGGCTTGGTACCAGTTATCTGCTTCAGCACTGTCCAAGGCTTCTTTAACTATTGCAGGTTCTGTATGCTCCACCTCTTCTGCTACACTAAGTGCAAAGGTTGTCATGTCTTCATGTCCATACTTCACAGGTGGTTTAATTTGTCTCCTTTGTCTGTCTTTTGCAAGTGCATAATCCTGCAAATCTCTTTGTTCATCCTCTGTGTGCTGTTCCACTTCAGCCTCATCTTCCCCTGGGAGCTGCTGATGTTTTCTGTGTTCTGAGCTTTCTGTTTCTAGCTCCACCTCTTCCTTGGTAACTTATGAATCTTTTACAGGTTTCTCTTCATGTTTGAAGCTGTCATGGTTCAGTCCCTCCTCCTGGAACTTCACATCTCTACTGATGATGCATTTGCCACCAACACCATCCTGACACCAGATCTTCTATCCTTTGACTCCCTCTTGATAACCTAGAAACACCCCTTTAATAGCTCTCGGTTACAGCTTTCCTTGTTTGATGTAGGCATAGGCTGTGCATCCAAAAATTCTTAGATGCTGCAGGGTTGGTTGTCTTCCAGTCCAAACTTCTTCTGGTGTCTTGAATCCAAGCACAGATGATGGACTTCTATTGATTACATATGCTTCTGTGTTTACAGCTTTTGCTCAAAACCTTTTGGAGAGACCTGAACACAACAACATGCTCCTAACCCTCTCAAGTAGTGTTCTATTCATCCTCTCTGCAACACCATTCTGTTGAGGTGTGTGTGCCACGGTTCTATGCCTTCTTATTCCATTTTCCCTGCAAAAATTATCAAACTGTGAGCTGCAAAATTCCAGCCCATTGTCTGTCCTTAAGGTCTTCACCCCTCAAGTTTGCATAATTTTCAACCAATTGCTTCCAATGCTTGAACTTCTCAAACACTTGATCTTTGGTTTTTAGCACATATACCCACACCTTCTTTGAGAATTCATCAATGATTGACATAAAGTATTTGCCTCCACCCAATGAAGGAATCTGTGTAGGCCCCCATACATCAGCATGTATGTACTCTAATATTTGACTAGTATTCAACTTGGCCTCCTCAAAACTGGTTCTGTGATGCTTACCATACACACAACACTCACACATTTCCATATCACTACTAACTCCTTCACCAAGTAGCCCTCTTTTCCTCAATTCAGTAAGCCCTTTGATGCCTAAATGTCCAAGCCTCTGGTGCTACAACAGAAGCTTACTCGAGCCTGCTTTATTTAAGGCATTTATATCCCAAGTGATAACACTGCCACCTTGGAGAACATACAGGCCATTTTGTCTCTCAGCCACCTCTACAAACTTTCAGGCTTCCATTTTCACCTCTAAATGTACAACCAATAGACTCATGCATGCCTAAAGATATCAAATTCCTCTTGAGGTCAGGGACAAATCTCACATTTTGTAATTTTACCAAGGTACCATTATTTATTTTCATTCTTATGGTGCCTATACCTTTAACATCCATTGTCATATCATTTCCTAATAACACCTTGCCATGATTTTCTAAACTCAAGGAAGAAAACAATTGCTTACTTGGACACATATAATATGTGCAGCCAGAATCTAAGATCCATTCTTCAAAAGTTTTTCCACTTCCTGCCAACAACAGAAAAGCCTCCTGGTAGTTGTCCTCGAATGCCACAGCAGCTTCTGATTTCTGGACTGCTTTCTTTTCTGCTCCTTAAGTTTTCCTTTCAGGATAATTTCTTCTAATGTGTCCTTCCTTGTTACATTGATAGCACCTTATGGATCTGCCCCTTGACTTTGATCTTGAATCTTTTCTACCTTTGTTCTCCCTTTTTCCAAATCTGCCTCTCATGCTTAATCCTTCACCAGATGCCTTCTCTTTGAATTGAATTTTTTTATTCAATTCTTTAGAGCTTAAGGCACTTTTAACATCCTCCATGGACAGGGTACTTCTTTCATAAAGCAATGTATCTACAAAGTGTTCATAGGAAGGGGGAAAGGAGGTCAGCACCATGAAAGATTAATCTTCATCCTCTATCTTCACATCTATGGTTTTCAAGTCCAGCATGAGTTTATTGAACTTGTCCAAATGATCTTCTACCGAGTCACCTTCTTCAAAAAAGAAAGCATACATTTTCTTCTTTAGGTAGAGTCTTTTGGCTATGAACTTCACCATGTATCTTTCTTCCAACTTCTACCACCTCCCTCAGCACCTTGTCTGATAAGGACAGAATTAAGGCACTTCTTGCCTTTCTTTGGATCTCAAAAGACTCAAATTCTGTCAAGTCTTTTCCCTCAATTCTGATGCCTTCTTCTTCGAGTGCTGAGTCCAATCCCTCATGCTCTAACAAGGTCCTTATTTTCAGTTTCCATAGGTTGAAGTCTCCTTCACCAGAAAATTTTTCAACCGTGTACTTTGCTTGTACCATTATCACACCAGGTCTGCTTGTTCTTCTATGAGCTCTGATACCACTTCTTGCAGATGATCACTCAGGATCAACAACACACAAGAACAGCAAGATAATACTCCTAGCAAGTACCAGCAAGCTTGCAAATTAACTTCAATAAAAATGGTTTCAAGAAAGTAACAAGAAACTAAGAAATTCAGAAAGCAAGAATACAGAAATTACAAAGCAAGAAAACAAGAAACATCAGAGAGAGAAGAGAGCTTTTCAAGAAAGAAGAATGTATATTCAAGAAGATGACAGTACAGAAGAAAAATCTCACACCCTCGTTCATTCCTCCCTTGCTGTTTTATAAACCAAGAAATGAACTAACCAAGAATTTGAATCTTGACAGCTAACAGCTATTAACCAACTTCTCCTATACATTTCCTATACTACCCTTAATGAAATATAACAGAACCCTTTCATATTGGTCTTCTCTTTAAACGATTACATTTCATCTATTAAGGACAGCATACATGTTGGACCAAATTCACACAGCGAAACGTGTGGAGTACTAATGTTGGTGGTTCATTCACTGAGTTGAATTTGCGTCATCAATTGGAGTCTACACAATAAGATTTGGTGACAACACAACAAGATTTGGCGTCTACGCAACAACAGTTGCAAGTAACAGAGTCGCACTTACAAACGACTGAAAAGCAGTTGCAAGAGCTCAGAAATATTGTGGCAGAGTTAATACCACATCGATTTTGACCCTCACAACAGTAAGTGTTAGTTATATTTTTATTTCTTGGTGGTACTATATACTAGATAATATATGAATCATATGCACTTAATTTGTAATGATTTATAATTTAACTTTAATTTGAATGGTATTATATGTTTTAAATGTTTATAATGTTGTGTATTAGTTTTTTACTTGTATATTTTTTATTAGTCTATTTTATTTACTAATTAATTAATTTATATAATTTAATTTACAAAAATAAATATTAATAAAAATTAAATTTACATAGTTTTATTTATGAAAAATATAAAATATTAATAAAATAAATTTATATAATTTAATAATAAAAATAAAAAGAGGATTGAAAGGAAAAACATTTATTATAACTTTTAGCGGCGGCAATTTGTTGCCGCTAAAAGTTTTAATGGCAACAAATTGGGCTTTGCTAAAGGAATCACGGTAGTTTTAGCGGCGCCAATTTGTTGCCACTAAAACTTTTAGCAACGATATATTGGCGTCGCTAAAGGAATCACGGTAGTTTTAACGGTGTCAATTTATTGACGCTAAAACTGTTAGCGATGACAATAAATGATTTAACGGCGACACAATGGTGTCGCTAAAATTATACACAGTATTATCGCTAATGTTTACGTAGTCATCGCATAAGTAAAGTCTTCGGTGGCACCAATGTAGCTATTTGCGACGAAAATGGCTTCGCTAAAAGTTGGATTTAGTGGCGAAAAAATGTCGTTGCTAAATATTTAGTGACGACATGTCTTTGACGCCGCTAATTTCTACGGCGACGATCATTTAGCGACAAGTTGGTGATAATTTTTTTGTATCACTAAAACATTTAGCGACGATTTTTTTTTCTTTTAGCAACAACTTCTGGCACCGCTAAAGACCTATTTTCTTGCGATGAATACTGGTGATGAAAACGGACTGGTGCTTGATCAAATGAGGCCTGAATTCAACATTTCTTGAACTTGTTTTTTTATTTCTTCCTTCTGGAATGGGCATATTGATATGGTTATACATTAACTGGCTCAGTCCCCTCCTTGAGCGTAATGCAATGCTATACCTTGCGCACAGGTGGAAAACTTGAGGGCTCCTGGAACACGTCCGCATAGTTTTTTAGCAACTTTTGTATATCTTGCTGCTGATCATCAGGTGGCGCACTCTGTTTTGCTATTCCCAGGGTTTGTTGAAAGCATACTGGAAATATGGTATGGCCTTGGCGGAACTCCTTCGAGAATTCGTTAGATGAAGTAATCTAAATTGCTTGCACATCTAGCCCTTGCAACCTTCGATTTTGATTATCCCAAATAAAATCCATGGTCAATTGTTTCCAGTTACAGACCACAGAGCCAAGCATTTCAAACCATTGCACGCCAAGTACAAGGTCAAGACCTGTTAAAGGTAGAGAAAAAAGGGTGAGGTAAAACTCAGTGCCCTACAACTCTACTCGTACCTTATTATATCGCCCTTTACACTGTAGTTTCCATTGGCCACTCGGATAGAAAATGCTTCAGTGGGAACGATTGGCAACCTGAGCAAGTATGCCACGTGATCGCTGATGAAATTATGAGTCGATCCACTGTCAACCAAAACTACCACTTCATGAGGGCCCATTCTTGCTGTTATACGCATGGTTTCAGAGGAAGAGAGCACAGTTTCAGACAATCTGTTGATGGTTTCTTCCATATGATGCAACTTGTCAACAAGACCAAATTCCATCCGACTCATGCCTTGTTGAAGTTCAACAAGACCAAATTCCAGCCTCCAGATTTTCAATTCTCTCTTTGTTGGTTGTCATGGTAATAAACCTGGCTCTGATACCACTGATAAGTCCCGTGTAAACATAAACAAATTACTCACGAACAAATCCTCTTCAAGTGAGGATGTACCATAGTTTATCTGGAATAATTTTTGTTGCCCCTTTATTGGTAATCCACGACTGCTTAAATAGCAGACCACATGCATGAAACTGGAAAACAGAATAAATTGAAAACAAAAGAACGTCCTAAAGCCACTTTTAGTAACCGACGCCTAACAAATGAAATAATAAAAATGGACTTCACGTACGGCCAAAATAAAATGCAATAGAAAAATAACATCAAACTTAAATTTCTCTACTACGTCATATCTTGTTTGCTTAAATTTCTCCACTACGTCACATCTCGTTTGCATTTCCCTCAACCTCTTCCCAAATATTTGGGATTTGGTTTGAAACTTCCAGCCGAACGCCGTGGCTTATCAGTCCTATATAAGATATGTAATCTTATTAAAAGAAATTAATGTTCTCACTCGTTACTCTTGTGCTGGATCGTTTACCTTCTCCTATTGATTGAGTTTACAGTTGGATTTGACAATTCTCTATTAATTCAGAGTCATCGCGCTCCTGCATGGCTTGCCTCTCTTATCTACATGATAAAGCGAATGCAAACTCTGCAAGTGCAACTGTGTTTACACCTGTTATGATTCCTTCCATTCTATCATCGGGGAAAAGCCTAGCTAGTTTCAAACGTATGCATGCTATATATGCCAAAATATGTTTCCCCACTACCAACGAAGGAAAAAAGAACAAGAATCAAAGCGCATTCTTTTATCGAGATAATTGATCAAATTCTTTCAAAGCTACTTTGACCTTGGATGAGAAGATCATTCAAAACTGTAGTTCAAGAGTTATCCAATAGGTGACAACAGATTAAGTGTTACTAAATCAAACACTTTCTTTAGCTAAGAATTCAATTTAGACCCAGTTGGAAGTATTATAAGGGCTATAAATAAAAGGTATTTTATAATATTTACTTAGCAAAAAAATTTAAAGTACTTATTTCACAATCTTGTAAATTCTAGCAATAGTTTTTAGAAGCAATGGAGATGCTTCTTTAGAAAATAAAGTATAAAATAATTCATTATGATATCTAATATATTTTTATAAATTCTTATTATAATCTTATATCTTTTATGAAAACGACAATTGCATCTTATATTGTTTGACATAATGCTAAGAAATAATATAATATACAAGTTATATTCATATCAAATACTGCAATTATATTCTATTATTATAACATCTTAAATGATTTTTTTTATTTGTATGAACTTTTCTTTTACTCTAGAGGAAATGTAAAATATTTGCCAACAGTTTATTGTTGTCATATCAATTTATGTGAATGAGTTTGCATACAAATTTGCATAGCAATACTCATACTTGTAAGCCCTAATTTTATTTTTAAATAAACCTCCAAGTCGAAGCCTTAAAAGATAGTATTGTAATAAACAGTGGAGAGAAAGGAGTACAAAAAAATTCAGCTAATGGAGAAGATTATAGGACCCGAATATAAGAACCGAAAATTGGGGATTTCTCAAGCATTAAGCACCAACTCACAGTGAACCAGCAAGAGTAAGAAGACCACCAAGTGTACTTTGATTCAGCACTGAAAAGATTGAATTATTCGTAAAATAGGGTATTAGCGATGCCTTTATGTCGTTGTAGAAAACCTCTTTTGCGACGTCATAAATGGCATTGCTAATTGATGTAATCCGTTGTAAATAGAGTTTTAGTGACGACTCTTCAACGCTTCTGAAACATTAATTGGCAGTGATTTGTGAAGTTGCTAAAGTTTGAAACGGAGATATTTATTTTTGATAAATATATATATTTGCAAATAAATTTATATAAATATATATTTTTAAAACTACAATTATATAAATATCATATATCAATATTTTCTAACCTAAAACAGTAATACTTTATTGATTATAGCATTTTGATAAACATAAATACTATAAACATAAAGACAATTATAGAAATAAATAATTTAAATAAAATAATCTAAATAAAAAATATGTAAACATAGATTATTTTAAATTATAAATAAATATAATCATTCTAAAATAATAGAAATGCTTAAAACAATTCAAATCATTTCTAATTAAGATTCATTAATCATTCCAAAATTATTTTTCAAGCTCTAAATAAGTTTCCAATCAGTTTGAGAAGAAATAGATGTCCGATGAGTTTAAATATTTACAAACTCGAAACATAGACAAATAAATCATTCCAAATCTTAAATTTATAAATTATTCTAAACCTTAAATTTAATTTCATAAATCAGTATTAAAATCTAGTTCTAGAGAGAAATTAAGATATAATGATACCTGGGAGTCTAAAAGCCAAAACCGAAGTGGTGCTAACTCGGATAAAATATCTTTAAACTCTCGTAATTATGACTTATACTCTTGTAACTCACTTTTAGTAGATTGTAAGTAAGATTTTATTTCCTATAACTCAAGTCAAGTAGAATCTAATTCATTTTACAATATAGTTTCGATAGACGAGGAGAATATATATAAATCATGTGCTCTTCTATGTTTAGTCAATCGCCTGACATAACATAATTGATCGCCAAATATTTGACAAGACAGCTTCTCATCACAATAGGTTGCGCTCCATGGTCCATGAGTTGATGTAACTCTACGAAGAGGAGTGGAAAAAAAAAGATCTAAGATTTATTGGAATTATATGCATGGTAAGGACACACTTATCCTAGGATTCATAATATATTTAATATATATAGATCTTGTATATTAAATATATGTATATATTTAATTCAGATAGATAGATAGATCCATCTTGGGTCATTGTTGAATTTTATCAGTTAATCCACAATCTTTATCTATCCATCTATCTATGACCATAGATTAAAAGAAACTGGAAATTATATTCACAAGAATAAATGAAATTACATATCAAGCTAATACAAGAATACTAAAAAATCTATTCAAAAGCCAACCAGGTATACTTATATTGCATTTAGAAAAGCAAAACAGATCATAACAACATAAAAGTTTATGCTAACCAAATAGATATACAAAGTAAATTATTTTTCTAAGCACAAGAGGTCAAGTTGATGTATCAGTGTCCACCGATTTAATAACACACAGAATTTAAATATGAAAAACTGCAAGTGCAAGGTGTCTAGTTTTATAGTATAAAGAAGTAAGATATCGTTCCCATGAGGATCGAAATTTACTAACTCGTTAACTATTACAATTGGAATGGAAAATATTATGTACACAAACTGAGAAGTCAAATAATCTAACAACTAATAAGAAACTAAAATTTATGCTGAGTGATGAGGATAAAATTGATAACAACGGGCTTAGGGGGTCGAATCCATTCATGATCACCATGTTTATCCACTGTTTTGGTTCAATTCATCCTATCATACTTTATTAACCTAGGTTCATTTATCGTTTTGTTCCCTCTTTTGAGATCTTAACAAAACAATGTGATTAATAAACTTAACTAATTATCCTATTCAATAAAGTTTAATCAACCACTCTTTGAGATTCAACCTAATGTGGCTACTTAGTTGTTAATTATCTTCCGAATTATTAACTCCTAAGTTGTGTTTCCTTAATTCAGAATTTTGATTTTCTCCCTTTTCTAAATCCAGAAAACATGCATCTAATTTCATTCAGTTTAATGGCCAGTTAAACAGAAAGCTTAAAGCGCAAGGAACACAAATAAGTTATGAATAAAAATTTATTAATCCAAAACAACTTCCAAACATAGATCACAAGAGTTTCTTCAATCCCCTAAGCATGAAATATTTAGCTACTCATAATATTCAATGAATTCATAAGAAGAACAGCCAATATAAACGTTAACATTCTGAAGAAAAGAAATAAAAACAGGAAACGGAAGTCAGAAAACTCTATTTCTTGAAACTGGTTTTCTGCCTCTCTTTTTCTTCAATTCTCTTTTTTTTTTTTTTTTGGAATTCTTTGTTAGTTATAATGTTTCTCTTTCTTCCAAGGGCGTTGGTGGCAGTCTTTCCTCTGTTCAAAGCCCTAGGAGCTCTATTTATAATAAAAAAATTGGAGTTCAACTAAAATAGAAAGTTCCTGTAATCGTCTTGCTGCATCGGGTTTTGTCTCGCTACAGCGAGCACTTGAGCTGATGCAGCGAGAATTGGCTCGCTATATCAGAAACTGGGCCATAATTTTTTAGAAGTTGGAGTTTGGCTCTCGCTAGATCATGGGCACACTCGCTGCATCGAACCTTCCTTCGCTGCATTGAGGAATATCTCGCTACATCTTGGTCATAAACTCCCAGACTTCACTACATCGGGCTTCTACTCGCTACAACGGGAAAACTGTCTCCATGCATTTTAAGCTCAACTCTTTATGCTTTTTTCACAAATTTTTTCTCTCGCAATCTACACACAAATAAACTTACAAAAACATAAAACATATCAGAATTTATATGAAAAATAGTATAGTTTAAAACAAAAATAACTTGATAAAATCAAGTTATCACACACCATTCGATCAATCGAACCCGTCAAAAATAAAAAAATTCACTTGAGTTCTCCCTAATTTAAATAATATCATTGGGGTGCTTATATTTACGACCTCAAAACTCTATCTTAACTAATTCAAATCTCCAAAATAAATATAAAACCATAATGACTTGTTAACAGTGTATGAGATAGAGGCAAATACATGTACAGTAAAAAGATAAAATTACTGTTATACCCTTGGATTATAGGCACGGAATTCACAAAAGATATCAACCACGCAAAGATTGCAAGGCATTACTTTTTAACTGTTATTACCTAGTACATATTTATAACAAGAAAATAGGATAACAGAAAAAAAGACGATTTAAAAATCTATTACTCTTCTTCTCTATTTTTCTCTACTTCCATCTTACGATCTCAGCTTATTTAGCTTGGAGAATCAAGCTAAGGAAATGGTGACCATGAAATTTAGCTTGGAGAAGTTTACAGGGGATAACGATTTCTCTTTATAGAAACTCAAGATGAATGCTTTCTTGGAGCATGAGGAGTTGGATTATGTCCTTGAAGAAGAAGGTTTTCAGATTAAAGGGAAGAGTTTCATTGAGTTTGAGTTGAGGGAGATCCAAAGGAAGGTAAGAAGTTCTTTGAGTCTCTCATTGTCTGATAAGGTTCTGAGAGAGGTAACTAAAGAAACTACAGTAAGAGGAATTTGGATGAAGCTTTATGAAAGATACCAGCACAAATCAACAACAAAGAGGTTGTATTTGAAGAAGCAAATGTTCTTTTTCTGTTTAAAGGAAGGAGATTCAGTGGAGGACCATCTTGATAAATTTAATATACTAATTCTTGACCTTGAGACTGTTAATGTGCAGGTTGATGATGAGGATCAAGCCTTGATAGTCTTAACATCATTACTAGTATCCTATAAGCATTTTATAGACACCATGCTCTATGAAAGATCTTCTTTATCAATGGATGATGTGAAAAATGTATTAAGTTCAAAAGAACTAAACAGAAGGAACCTGTAAAGAGATGTTAGCTTTGGAGAAGGTTTGTATGTGAGACGAAGATCAGAAAGAAAGGAGTAGAAAGGG
>JAVXUL010117851.1:0-17245 GCA_035590515.1 Trichilia minutiflora | reverse complement strand
TTGTCAATGGTTATTGCATAATTAACTAAATTCATAATTAATGTATTTAACTTAATGTATGTATAATAAAACTCAATATATACATACAAATATTAAAATAAAAATTATGCAATACAATTAAATATGTATAATAAATAAATAAATTAACTAATTTAAATATTACAACATAAAATATATATGCATAATAATAAAAATAAATTAAATCCATAATTTATTTAATGCATAATTAATTTTAATTTATGAATAAAACTATAACAGAATTTATAAGCAATTTGTGAAAAATTTAATTACATAAAAACATAAGTGGCCCAGTGGTAAAGGGCTAGATTTATGGGCTGTTCGTTGGGTTCGAACTCCAATGCCCACAAATGCAAAATAATTTTTTTTTTTAATTTAAAAAACATACTTGTATGACATGTCGTCCGAAATTCTGTATGGACGACATGTCGTCCACTGGTTGAGGTTGTCTTCAACCTTCAGACGGGTCAACCCGACCCAGTCGCGATCCGTTATCAAAATTCAGTTGTTTCTCCCTTTTCGAACTCCAACGCCCACAAATGCAAAATAAATTTTTTTTTTAATTTAAAAAACATACTTGTATGACATGTCGTCCGAAATTCTGTATGGACGACATGTCATCCACTGGTTGAGGTTGTCTTCAACCTCCAGCCGGGTCAACCCGACTCAGTCGCGATCCGTTACAGATCCGATATCAAAATTCGGTTGTTTCTCCCTTTTTCAGCCACTGTTTTCGACGTTTCAAAAGTCAAAATGATCAGAAAATAGTTTTATAGGTGATTTGCAACATAATATGGCCTCATACAACGTCGTCCGAAATTCTGTATGGACGACATGTCGTCCACTGATTGAGGTTGTCTTCAACCTCCAGCCGGGTCAACCCGGTCTGATCGCGATCCGTTACAGATTCGGTATCAAAATCCGGTTGTTTCTCCCATTTTCGGCCATCGTTTTCGACGTTTCTAAAGCCAAAATGATCAGAAAATAGTTTTATAGGTGATTTACAACATAATATGGCCTCATAAAACGTCGAAAATCAAAATCCGAATCTAAAATCATTCGGTGAAAAAATTTAAATTTTCCAAAATTTAAAACTCAAGGCAGAGGCTATCCTAAGGCTCTGATACCAAATGTTGGGTGTCCTAAACATGTTCTAATTCATCATTTATCATAATATAGCATTAGAACATAATTGCGGAAGCTTTAAAACATACCTCCGGTCATTGAGTTTTTTCGAGTTTGGGAACGAATTTGAGGAGTTTCTCTGCCTTTCTGAACTTTAATTTGATGGTGTATAATTTCTTAATGAGTTCAGCAAGCATTGAGATCTCAAAAACCTTCTTATTTATAACTTCTTCTATCAAAAAGTTATGGGAAATTAACAAAACGTGGATGATAGTTTTGTAGGTTATGGATAATTTATAAACCATAAAAAATAAAAGTGAACTTTCAATTCATGGACAACTTTCTTTCCATGTTGGATTTCAACCACATAGAATCTTTTTTTCAAAGTTCACGTGTCCAGCAAATTTTGTGCTATGACAAAGTTTTTAAAAATAAACAAACACAAGATTTTAAGAATAATAACTTCACAAACATATTCAATAATACTTTCTAATCAATAATTTATTAATATCTTTCAAAGCATAGTCATTCATGAAAAGCTTATTCACAAAATAATATTTGTAGCAAACATTTTAAATAGTGTTATCTGTTTGTTTGAATTGAATTACTCGGTCAAAATAAAATAATATCATAAATATTGTTACAAATTTATCGAGGTGCTCAATGAAAAAAAAAATTATATATTGTATCATAATCGAGCCGCGTACAATAACAAAATTTTCTTGTAAAAGTCAATAGATATCTCAGTGATCCAACCAAAACAATGTTCAGAAAATAAAACCAGTAAAATATTTTAAATAAAATATTGCGAGCAAGAATCTCTCTTGTTTATGTTACAAACATTGGGATAAGCAAATTACCTAAATTCGTTCCAAAAATTTGAACATTGTGACTAGAATCTTTTCTGCTATCCTCAAAGTCAATCACACCTGTAACCACAATTTTGATTTGCATAAAAACTGAATTATTGAGAAAAGTAACTGTTTTTTTTATATGAAAATAGATTAAAATACTTGTACTTATTCAATCTTTGTATAGGTATTCGTTATAGGATTTGGTTGGATTTAAATTTGATCTAAAAGGGGATGGATTTTCTTGCCCTAATTTAAAAATATTCAAATTCAATTATTTTACTATCTATTTGATTTTTTTGGTTAGTCTTCAACTATTTTACTAAAAGCCCAAACTTATGCTTTGATAATAAACATTAATAAATAAAATAAAAGCTGAATTGTAAAACTATTTTTATATGAAAAGACATGTTATGTACTTAATTTGATAACAAATTAATAAAATATTATTATTTTTAATATAAATGATGTTTAAAAATTCAATAAATTAATCATAAGCTAATTTAATATATATATATATATCATCCTCAAAATTTTAAAAGTTTTTCAATTTATATTCCAAATTATAATTTTTCAAATACACCAATATCAATGCTGTCTTTAAGTTTCTTTTAACTTATAATAAAAATTGTCTCTACATTCCGATACCTCAAATGACCACAAAATTAATAAAATTTATAGAGACACTCACTCACTTGTATCTAAAATGTTATTACTCTATAGTATAACAAAGTTGTAATATAGGAACTAAATTAAACTATGATGGGTGTTTTGCATTTAAAAAAGAATGAGACATGGGTTCAATCCAATAGATTATTTGAGTTTGATTGTATCATAATTCTCTAGTTCAAATAAATTTTATCGTTGGATGAATTACGTTGCTCTTGTGTTGTTTTTTCTGAAAGATATATTTTGGTTTCATATATTCCTTCCTTTGATCCGATAATCATGAGATAAAAGGGTTTGTTGGTTTTCTGGTTCTTCATTTGTGTTTGGTGGTTTCTTTTATTAATTATTAACTTATTTTTTGTTTTTATTTTTATATATAAACGGGTAGAATCTTCTTTGAGAGTTTGATTATTGGAATGACCAAACTTTTTGAGTTGTCAATGACACTAACGAACTCATGTGACTCATTATGATTTATGAGTGACTTTACAGTTTTGAGGACTCTTGTATTGACACAAAATTACCATTCAAAGCTTTATTATTTAATGACGAAAACAATATAAATCGACTCTAAGTGATTTTTACTTGAAGCTTGAGTACAAACTTCAATATCCTTTACTTAACAGATAAAAGCGTTCTTTAGCCACTTTTGGCGGCATTATTGTGTGCACCTTGTCTATTTATAATACAGCCACACCTATTGAATTTAACAGAAGATTAGAAAATATTCCAAAATTTCCCCCTCTTTTTTTTTTTTTTTTTTTTTTTTTTTAACGTTTTAGCACTTTCTACCGTACTTTTTTAAAAATATTAATTATCGTCTACCTCTAGTAGGGATGGTAATGAGATAGGTTCGGCGAGGAGATTGCCATCCCTGAACACTCCCTGTTTCATCCTCAAATCCGCCACTCATCCTTTTAAAAGAAATGGGGTTGGGGCAAATCTGTCCTCATCTCTAGCCCATCAAACTCGTCTTCATTTGATCCCGTTGGATTAATTTTTTTAATAATATTAATTTAATTTTGTCTATTTTAAATTAAATTTTATAATTTTAAACACTTTAGTTATTTATTTATCAATAAATTCATCACTTTAAATTCTATTATATCTTCTTTTAAAAATAAAAATAAATAAATAAATTAACAATATTTGGATAATTTACTGAAATTCAGTCTAAAGGCTCAAACCCAATATTTGATTTATATTAGTTCTCCTAAGTCCATCATATAGTAGAATTCCGAGACTCTTTACTATGATATATGGACAAAAGTTTTCCTGGCTTACGATAACATACAATATCATGAATATTGAAGAAACATCTCGGATTACTTACAGAACCTATGTATCCGAGACTTATAGTTATGTCTACAGTCTGAGGTTTTCTATGGCTTTTTAGGGGTCAGCCATGTTCGTCATAAGTTTATGCGAGATATGAATTCAATAATGAGATCCAGGGACTACCCAGTAATAGTTATTCCAACTTCATCATCAGTTATGAATATTTATCTATACATGTGATTAAGTGCTACCCTCACGACAGTAATATCCCATGATTCGAGTAACAAACTTTTAGGAAGAGTCAATGAGAGTGGAGCACGTGTTAACAGTGACGAATGCAAATGATTACAAGGTAATAGGTCCCGGAATAATAGGCAATAGAATTCACTCCATTGAAAAAGAATATTCCATCACTTTTCTATAACAATTCTCTAAACTTTCTTTTGTGCTCTCTGAATTCGACCAAAAAGCAAAACTTTCACCGACTTAAGTATAGAAGGGTTTTTATCGAGAAACCAACTTTATCCCTGAGTATTCTCTGTGTTTGCAGGTAAGGATAACTGCGAGTGAAGTAGACAAAGATTTTGGTGCATGAGGTTGAAGAAAGAGTCAATTTCTTGCATCAACATTTAGCATCATTTGTGAAAAATTTTGAACAAAAAGCTAGTTAATCATCAACTTGATGGAAAAATGGCAATAGTAAGGGTTTACCCAACAAGGAGGCACACGACAGAACGGAGAAATCTAGAAAGAGACTCTAGTGATATAACAACTACAACAAATGAATGTCGAAATATGTTGCAGGAGATTTTGAAACATATAGGCTCTAGATCTAATTTAGAAGCTACTCCTACTCGTAGACTCTAACTTGTGAGAGAAGTGAAGAAAATGGCCCAGATAATACAACAACTCTAGAATAGTGAACAGCAACACATAGAGAAAGATCGGCAAATCCAAACGCTAATCAAGGAGGTTTTAGAAATGAAAAAGATGTTACGGATGGGATTACTTGGCCCAAAATTGCCTGCTAAAGCAACAGAAAGTAGTACTCCATAACTAGAGCAAATCATAAAAGAAAATGGCGAGGCGCGAGAGAAAACCCCTAAAAGGAGGTATATTGTCACATAAAAAGGAAAAGAAAAAGTTACAGAGGAATCCCTTTTGAGAAAAATTAGAGGCAGGAATGAGAATGCATCTTTCAGAATCCATGAAAGGTATCATTATGAATTTATTTGTTTTTCTCAAAGTTTAGAGATAAACTGTAAGAGAGCCCCGAAAAATAGTTTACACCTAGACGATATGAGAAGGGTTCTTGAATAAAAATATAAAAAAGAGAGTAAAATCTTCAGACATCGCCATTTATGTCAGGAGAAAGATTGGGATACCATTACTAACGAAAATGATGTTGAAGCCCTAGTGAGAAAATTAATTGAGGAGATAAATAGTGAAAGAAGGTAGCCTCAAGGTGAGAGTATTAAACCCACCCTGTAAATGGGACCATTTCAAAGTCTCCTTTTACTTCGAGACTTCTAAGCTTAACTTTATCCTAAAAGTTTAAAATGTCTTAAATCACTCATTCTCTAAAAGAATGGATCCATCTCTATATATAGATTTCTTTCGAGAGATGATGTTGATCTAAGATTTAAGTGAATACCAAATGTATTGTTTATTCCCATTCCTATGGTAAAGGTTTTATAGAGGAGTGATACAATCGAAGAGATGACATGGGAACTTGAGAGTCAGATGCACCGCCAACATCTTCACCTTTTTCAATACTAAGGTACGTAGAATTTTGAGGATAAATTTTTTTTAAGAAGGGTAGATTTGTGAGCCCCGTGCCTAGATCCCAAGAGTATATCGATAATTTTATATTTTTACTATACATGCATTTATATTCATCTTGTACACCGTTTACATGTTAGTGCAATTTCATAATTATTTTGGGGATTGAGATAGTTAAGATAGAGTTTTGAAGTTGTAAATACAGGGACCTCAACGTAATTAAATGTTAGTTTATTTTTGAGTAGGACCCTAATGATATTTTTTAAATTTGAAGAGGATTCAAGTAAAATTTTTTATTTTGACAGGTTCGATTGTTTGAATAGGGTGATTCGTTCGATTGATATTTTGACGACTCCTTGAAAAATTTATGGCTTCAGATTCATTCGAACGAATAAGCTGATACGTTCGATTGAAATGGTATTCGTTCAGTCAAAATACTCGATTTGTTTGAACGAAATGATGTTCGTTCAACTAGTAATCTGTATATAAAATCCATTGACGATCTCGGGATGCCTAAGACCAGGGTAATCGCCGAGAAAGACAGGCAGCCCAATGATTTTCAATATACATTTCGAAATTTTTAAATCAAATTAAATCAAATATTTTCAATCAGATTGTTTTATAATGTTTGCTAGCTATGCTTTTTTTTTTTTTTTTAATTTGAAATGAATATAGTTTATTTTAATACTTAGTTCACTTATGGAGTATACCCTAATATACTCACCCTCCTCACTTTCCAATTTCAAGTCTAGAAAGCTAACAGCGTGTTCGGTGGTGGTGATTTCTTCTAGATTTAAGGGACTTCAGGTATACTTCAGAAATTAACTCACCTAGAAGTGTTTCTAGTCTACTAGAGTTGTATTTTGATTTAAACATGTATTTTCTTTTATGTATTGAAAACAGATTTGTAAACTACTTTGATTCTATATCTGTTTGTTTGAATTGTGATATTCAAATACTTTACCGAATGATTTATAAAGATGATTGAAATTTTTACATAGAAGTGTTTGTGGTTTGTTGACATACCTTGAGAAGTTCGGGTGATAAGGATGGATATTTAGAAGTGTTTCAAATGTGTGAATTTTTAAAATAGGTTTTGTAAAGGTCTTACAGGTTCTTAGGGTGTATTCTGGGTAATTGAATACATCTTGGGAGTTTGTGGCGATTGTCACGTGTGGGACCCACAAGTTGAGACGTGACAACATGGGGTAAAATTATCATTTCGTAATAAAATTGCTATTTCGGGGACAAAATTGTTATTTTTTTATCCCGTTTCGCATCTCGACCTCTATTTCGTTATCCATGTTCATAGTGAGCTCTATTTCTCACCCCCCGATTCATTTTCGAGATCTTTAACCCCTCTTGTGAAGTCCTCCACTTCATGGATTTCCGTTTCCATCAGTTTTCAAACGTTTGTCATCCGATTTTTCACAAAAAAATATCATAACTCCGTCATTCCTTATTCAAGTTGAGTGTCGTTTATAATGTTGGACTCTATATATCGTGAGTCTCCTACCGATCTCAAAACATATCGAAAATAATACCGCTGCAGGTGTATTGATTTAGAAATCGGGTTGTGATTTTACACATTTAGCATAAAGAACTATAACTCTCTCAATATTTTACCAATTCAAGCATCATTTGTGGCATGATAACGTAGATGGTACAAGCTTTCATCTGGTACCAATCAATATAAATTTTGATATTGCTACAGTAATCATATCCAAATTATCAAAATACTCCTGATCTATTCAAAGTTATTTCACATCTCAATCAACACCTCAATTATATATTTACGCTTATACCCTATAAATCTTAAAAGTTTAGAGTGGGTTTTATAGTTATGGCTGCAGCTAAAGCCATCAAAGAAACTCTTTGGTTGCAAGGAATCATAGTAGAGTTGAACGTTGATCAAGGAGCATATGTGGTATTTTGTGATAAACAAAGTGCATCGCAATTAGGAAATAATAAAGTGTTTCACGAAAGGACCAACCGCATAGATATTCAACTTCATTTCATTAGGGAAATCTTAGCTAAAGGCAAGCTTAAATTGCAGCAGGTGCATATTACAGAAAATGCAGTAGACATGCTAACCAAGACTGTACCGGTTGCAAAGTTCAAGCACTGCTTTGATTTGATTTACTTGGTTTGTGATGACTGAGGCTCAGTGCAAGCAAGTGATACAGTTTTCCTGTGGAAGGTTGGAAGGCTCCAATGAAATGCCGAAAATACAGTAGAAGCTAAATGCAGAGTTATAAATTCTCTGTGTAGCTATTAAGGAACAGAAAAGCTTGTATGGATTGCTAAATTTTGAATCAAGGTAGAGATTGTAAATTTGTGACTCCGAATTAAGATTATGGTCGATTTGATCTAATAAGGACCAGCATACACTTACATGCAGAAAATTGTTGCTTGTGGCGTTCAGTTTACAATTGGTTTTAAGTTTGTTATGGGTTGAGGCATTTTAATCTTTCATGTAAAAAGTCTGTTAAGTGAAACTATAAAACCGAGAAGTTTCTATTTTTGCACAGATTGTATTCGATTCCTTCTACCTTGATTCTAAACAATGCCCATGAGAGTTTTCTCCGAAAATTTAGTGTTCTTGATTGTTCTTTTAGCTTTGTTTCTTTTGTTCTGACTTTCTCGCCAAGAAATCAGTGTCTGTTTCTACAAATTCTTGTTTTTGTGAACTCAGTTTTTAAGGTTGGTTCAATTTATTACACAATATGTATTAAATTATTTTTTATATCATAAATGGTAGGTTTGTCCTTACCTTTGACCTCCGATTTCATGGAGAGATTATTGAGCTTACTTGTCATATAGTTGGTTACCTCGCCATTCTAAGTAGTTATATTGGGTGTATCTTATTGAGTAGTTAGTTACATATGCAGAGACTTGAGCTTTTGGTGTTCTTGGGTTCAAGACTAGGTCAAATTTGTACCAATAGGAATGAACTGTATGACCAGTTTTGCTGAAAATTTGGCATACTCATTTTAATTGCTCTTTCCCTTGTGACTACCTTCCACTTCTTCATTGGTTGGCCTCTTTATTTCTCGTGAAAACTTGCTTCTCCCTCCTAGATTTTTCTTTCGGTTTTATTACTACTAGCTGCAATATTAGCCTCCTTATTGATGTTCCTAGAGGAGTTGTTCTGCTTCAGTCGACATTGAAAGATCACCAACTACGTAAAGACATCTTCTAAGTTCATCAGATCCATACTTAATACTACACTGAATGTAAAGACTAATGAATGAAGGGAAAAATGAAACTCTACAAGAATTTAAAAGAAGAGCGCTACAAACATATCTATGCGGTTCATTCCATCATTTGAAAGTATTAATTTGCAAGCCTAGGTTAGCAAGCACATCTGCAAATGAGTTACATTCCCGATCTACGAGACCTTGAACTTCATGGATTCCGGCATATGAAACACTATTGTGCCAGCGAGTAGGAAGTTGTCAAACTACTGACTTGTCTTTATTGTAAGGTTTCTTAAAAATTCAATCTTCTTCAATAATAGAATTAACCACCGTTTTATGTTTATGTTTTTATTTTTTTATACTAATATGAAATATAAATTCAAAGAATACAGTTTTACGTTACGTAAAACTGCCAATGATATCTATATAAAGAAATAAGAATAAAAAATAAAATTTGACTCTAAATAACAGAAATATACATATTAAAATATCTTTAAAAGATTAGATAAGAATAGATTAATATGTGATTCAAATTCCTCTATAAAAGCAGGTGACGGAGACAACAGCGGGATTCCTTCAACCTACACAAAAGGTCACTGAATCTCCCAAGTATAAATAAGTACAAGGCCCCGCCATTGATAATTAAACTAATCTAGAGAGCACGGCAAAGACATCATAACTTTAGTATATACAATAAAAGCCTAATCTCTACATTCTCCTTTATCTCACTAACAATTCACAATTTTGAAGTAGTCTTTTCAAGAATATACGTATCTACATCTTCTCGTATCTAATATAAATTTCCTGCATGGATGCATGCACATTACACATGTATAATATAAACACAAAACCACGGAGAGAAGTTGTAAGAATGAGAAAAAGGGCAAAAGGTAAATTGATTCCATTAACAAGGGTGTAGCTTCATGATGGCAGGCCATGGCTGTAACCCAGTCTAGTCTTTTGAAAGTTTATTGTAGCTCTAAATAAATTGAAAAATATTTAAATTAGTATTCAGAAAATAGTGTTAAAATCCTATATCTTTGAAAAATTCTCTTATAAATCATAATGAACTGAACATTACTCAAATTGGTATTTGAAATATTTTATTTAGGTCTTAATAAATTAAAGTAATTCTTAAAAAACTTCTTACAATTTTTTTTATAAAATAACTCTATAAATTTAAAATAATTTATCTTGTTTTCCAATACTTCTTTTTAACTCTCTTTTTTAATTTATTCTATAAATAATTAAAGAATTAAGAAAGCTACTATTTTTAATTTTAATAATTATTTATATTTCAGTAGTATATTATTATATTTGCACATTTTTTGGTTAATTTTTAGGCAAATATGCATTTGGAATGAGAAGACTAATTATCTTGTGAGTAATATATCTTTTATTATTACGTAAGATTTAATTATATGTGTAAAATTCTTTGAAAAAAATTTATCAACTAATAAATATTTTTTTACAAAAAATATCAAGTAATTTAGAGGACAAGTAACATCAATTCCTGGCGACGCCACTAACTCCATACCAAGTAGCTTAGATGAAAGAGTATATGCTATGGTGCAACTGAATATATGATGTATACATGGTATATTATTTTCCCTTTTTAACACTTCCCTTATAATCTTCCACTTTTATATTATAATTTTTAACTTATGTAAATATTCAAGAAGAAAGAGTTAAAGGATTTCAGTGGAAGAGTTGAAAAAAAAAAATAATGGATGTAATATACATTATCTGTATGCACGATAGTCTTGCGTTATATTCATTCTTGTTTACCTTTATATTTAGAAGGTTTCCTTTGTGACTTGATAAAGTAAACAAGTGGGTCGGGGAACTAACTGGCAGGTAGTTTTTTATCTATCTACCCTGAAGAGAAAACTCGTCTTTTGTTTGGAGTATTACTACAGTGTTAGGAAAGACGCAAGCTTGCAGCCGCAATAATATCACAATATAATTAAGAAAGCCAAAAATTTGACACTTAGATAGCACACAGAACAAACGACAAAACTGTAATAAATTCCAAAAGCTTTATCTTTTCATCGTTACATTACAAGTTGGAAAGCTGCATACTACCAAACAAGAAGCTAAAGTTAGACACATACGAGCTCAATTATATATTTCGTTTTCTCAACTGGCAAAAATAAGTTTTAGTATTCATTTTAGTTCATTCTCTTACTGCACTGAGATCATTCAATTTGTATATGTATATATAATTCTTTGCCAAAACATTTATCCGTTTCTGAGTATTGTTTATATAGTATAACTATCTTTTATTATTGAGATGCTAACAATGAAACCTCTAATCCTTACATGAGGTTGTCAATAATAAAGTTTTTGTTTGATTTGAAAAAATAAATTTTAACACCAAACTTTGCTTTTTCTTAACCTTTTAACCTAATTATTTGAACATCACGTATTACTTACGCTGGTGTTTTGGTTTCAAGCTAAGTTTTCTTTGCCAGCTTAGCCAACACTATATATTCGTACTATACTACTAACTAGCAAACAGTTGTAGTTTGCAAGATCTTAAATGAATTGGGTCCCAAAACAACTTCTTGCACTTCTTATCATTGTTGTTTTTATGTCTAATATCAATTCATTTTAAAAGATCTTAAAAAACCATCCAAGATTTAGCACTTAAACACCTTAAGAACACCAAATGTAGAGTTCAATACTCCTTTAAATCACACTCTAAATCAGAAGTTTGAACGGAAATAAGTATAATATTTCCCTATATCTTATAGCCCAGATGATATAAACACAGAGAAAAAGAATCAAATAAGTTAATAAAAGGAAGATCTGATGCTTACTAAAAAAGGAAAATATGTTCATTTACATATCATAAAATAACTAATATATGGATGATATAACAAATTATCCGAGGTTAATTTCAAAGATAGATGGGCACTTACTAAATCTACAATGCATCAAGGCTTCTGACGACATCAACTTGAGAAGATTCACAACACAAATTTGATGGAAATAACCCGAACCCAGGAAAATTCTCCACTGTCGAACTCTGAGGTGAAATAAAATCATCAAAAGACTCAAACGAGAAATCAATGATTTGGGTCTGCTCGTTGCCGCGTGTGGAGTCAACTATAGGAATCTCAATCTCATCAAGTGCATCAGGATGATGATAATCATTATCATCGACTTGTTTTTCAGCATCCTCATCCTGGACCGTTTGATTATCGCTGCCGACATAATGATCACCAGTGTCCGTGAACTTTGTGGGGTCAGCATTTTGGCCAGTGAGCTCTTGAACCAAAGCTCTGAACTTTGATGCACTAGTCTTGATCTTCATAGGGTTAGATATGTAGACAACTTTAACAGGCTTTTTCTTGGGTTTGGCTTTTTTGGTTGTTTTTCTTTGGTGCACATGATTTGTTGAGAGATTATCCATGTTAGCAGACGACCAAATCACACATAAACGGAGAAGAAAGATTTGACCTTATATCGTTTTGATACAAAGCTAGCTTTTGAAGAAGGAGGCTAATGACTAATGCAACTGGTTTCAGTAAAGGTTTTCTTGGAAAATTAGAAACGATGGAGAAAAGATGTGAGAGAAAATGAAGGAAAGTTGAGCCGATGCAACTTGCAAACGGATTTATGGTAACAAAACAAGAGACTTAACCAAACATGCTGCTAAGCTTAGCTACTTGCATTGGGAGCGCGTTTTGAGCAGTCTCTGATATTAATATTCGGTACTTTTGTGTTTTTTTAAATTAAAAATACAACAACTATGTTTGGAGTATTTACTTCACCTGTACTAGCCATTGTAGCCCAAAATTTATAAAGAATATATCTAATTTTAATGCACAGTGTTATAATCTTTGAGTTACCTTTTTTTATATATATTGTGTGTTATATATTGATTGTGAACTAATTATATTAGATTTAATGTGCACTTTTTAATAATTTTATATTATTAAAATTGAGTTGTGATAGTTTTATTTTAAATTGATTTCTAGAATTTATTCAAGTGATTTGTGTATCATTTAAGCCAGCCACTTCTTTAGCATTTTTTAGTATCCATCTGTATTTGATCTTGGGAGTCGACAAGAAATAAACTCTGCCCATATTTTTTCTTAATTTATAAATTTAATTAAATAAAAAAAATTACATTTAATTTGATGAAATGAAAGTATTCAAACACTAAAAAAAAATTATATTAAGCTCTATTAACACAGAGAAATTGAAAAAATTATAAACAAAAAACAATAATAAAATATCTACAGGAGTCTTTTAGCTGTCATGTTCATGAAATTGCCATATTGCAATAGCTATTGTTAACATATGTTGGTACATAGAATTAGAGTTCAGCTGATATTGTGAGGAGATAGTTTTTATGCAACAATTATTAAAAAATTTTAAATATCAAATATAAACATAAAAATTTGTAAATTTTATTAAAAATTATCGTAATCAAATATTTTATTAATTTTAACAAAGATTTTAATGAATAATCCTCAATAAATTCTTATTTGTCCTATGGGCATACATCACATGTGAATTCAATAAAATGATAAATAATAAGAAGACCCACAATAATTATTTAATGTAATGTACTATACACATTTGTGTGAGAGAATTTAAATTCTTTCATTAAAATTAATTTATTAAGGATATAGGATATATATTCTCTTCAAATTTAGTCAGATGTATATATTGTAATCCTACTATTTTGAAAATACTAAAGAAACTCTAATTTTATTAGTTTGATCATTAAATTTTAAAAAATAAAAAATAATTTAAAATATTTAATTTTAAAATAATTATGATAAAATATATTATTATAATTATAATAAAAAACAAAAAAATAATTTACACTAACAACTATTTCTGATAAATTAGGGTTAGCACAAATATTTTTAAAATTAATAAAATTAAAGTATATATTTAACGAAATTTTAAATATATACATATTTTTATATATAAATTAATAGAATTTATATATATTTTTTTCCTTGTTTAGTATCTTTTGTTTTAGTAATTTTTTAAGTAAATTATAAGGGGAAGCAATATTTTATTCATATTTAAAACAAAACAAAACAAAAACAAGATTCTTTTGTAACATAAAATTCTATATTTCTTTGATTTTAGATTCCTTATTAAACTACTGAATAAAATAATATCTATGATAGACCAATAAAGATGGCTCTTCCAATATATATAGAAAATTTGAATCACATATTTTATTTCCGTACGATAGATGAGAGTGGAATTGTTGATTAATATGAAGGATAGTGAAGCGAGCGGCTGTCCCGGTCCATATTCCATTGGTCCGATTGCATCATGCGACGTATTGAGCGCGTGAAAGATAGAAAATTTATGAGGATCCGATCCAGGGCTAATAATCTGTATGTCAATAATTCTATCACGTGGCCATCATCAAGACACTCTATCAGATTTAGTGACATCATCAGTACCAGTTTTGATGACGTCATGACACGAAATGGTTCTATCATATGTGAGTTGGCTCTACCACGGCTTCGACAATATTCCAAGTTGGATCGACCTCCGACTCAGACTACTCAAGTAGCATTCACGCCGATGCCTTTTCAGCCACGCACAAGCACAAGCACAGCATAACATAATGCGAAAGTGGGAATAAATAACATTTTAGTCCCCGAAGTTTGTTAAAACAATACATAAAAATATCAAATTATATTTTTAATATCTAAAATTTGCAGGAATAACACAGTAGTTGTTGATTTTTTTTTTTTTTGTAAATATAAATCATTAAAACTTGTATGCATCCACTTCAAATGGCACAAATTGTTCAAAATTTGCCACGTAATTGGTAAAACTTTCTCATAATAATTTTTTTAAATAGTTAAAAGTATTTAGATTTTGTTTTAATTGACAGATTTTGTCTTATTAATCTTTAAAAATATACTAACTGAATATATTATTATTCAGATATCTCATTTAAATTATAAATAATTAATTAAAATCGAATTTAAAATATAAATTTAAACCATATATCTTAAATTTAAATCATCATTATTAAATTACTCCTACGAGTGAATTTTAAAATAAATTGATAATTGATTTATTAGAAGATAGAAAACTACATTATTAATTATAATTTTGGAAAACCTAATGAGCTATAATTTTTTTCTAAAGGAAGTCAATATTAACGTATTAATTATTATTAATTTTTCTTAATAAAAATGTGCTTATTAAGAATAATATATTAAAGCAAAAAATTTTATTTTAAAAAATGATCTTTTTGGAACTATTTTAAGATAATATTAAATTTAAGAGTTATGATTCATTAATTATAATTTTTATTAATTATTATTTTGAATTTAATAAATCTCTATATCAACTATGGGTGTAGTTTTATAGTGATGGATTGAGTTTAAAACATATGGATTGAGTGCATATCCTGAGTTTGATTTTAACCAGTTACTTGTAATTTAAACGAGATACTTAGAAGGTGATATACTTAGTTAATATCTGTCCAAAAATTATTCGAATAAAATCCGTCGATTGGTACGAAATTTAAATACTTTGAATTATTCAAAAAAAAAATTTATATTAGAAAGTTACGTAAACAAATTTATAATTTTCTAATTTTTTATGATAAAAATTTTAAGTGTCATTTTCGAAGGTTACAAAAGATGATCAGGCCTTATTTTACTTCATCAAAGTATTATTATCGGTCTTTAAAAAATATTTTTAGATCATCCACAAGTGTAATTTAGTAATTATGGATTGAATTTAGGATGTATGATTTGAACACATATTTTACGTTCGATTTTAATCAACTACTCGTAATTTGAATAGGATATCTAAATAATAATATACTTAACTATTATTTTCAGATTAATGGAACAAAATTTATAGATCAAAACAGAGTCCATATACTTTAAATTATCCCAAAAAAAATTTTCAGTGATAATAATAAAAAAATATTTACTAATTATGTAAAGAAATTGAAGACCAGATAACAACCCAATTCATACACACACTGCCACCTACCAAAAAAATTGTCAAAATTAAAATGTCCATAACTTCATCAAAATATTGTCTTTATTTCCAGTACATTGGTACGACAAAATATTATTATTGTCCATATTTCATAATTTTACTAGAATAAAAATATTATGTGATAATAATATAATTATATCAAATTTGTAATTATAAAAGTTAAAAAAATTATATTTTTAATATTATTTTTTAAAATTATAACTTCTTCTATGATTGCGATTGCGATGACAATAATTTAATTAACTGTAATTTGAAGAAGAGGTTTATGAATTATTTTAACATGTATATTATTTTTTTATAGTTATTGAATATTTTTATATTATAAAAATTTAATAAAATATATCTGGTAATCTTTAAATTATAATTATAGTAAAATAAAATACTAATAATAAGTATATAAACTCGATACTATAAATTTTATACTTTTGTAAAAAATATGTAATATTAAAAAATAAAATATATAAAATAATAATATAATTATGTCATTTTCCTATCTAGAAGAATATTAGTTAGTGAAGTGCATTGGTGGAAGTATAATGTCCACTCATTTAGGGGTCTTAGTCTTCTGTTGGATTCTGAAAAATGGAAAAAGAAAATGTATATACGAAAGTTTCGTTGTAAATGCAATATACCGGAAATTTCGCTCACAACGACGTGCTGTAGGAGCATGTCATTGCATGTGTTTTGACTTTTAGACACACAACAAGAAATTTAAAGCCACCTGGACACGAACTGACCAGACGGCTATTAAATTATTGTGAGAGTGAAAAAGATTAGTATTCTTGTGATTTTGGACTTTTACTTTCAATTTTAAAATATACACTTCAATCTTATTTATTTTAAAAATACTAATAATGATTCTATTAAATTATTATTTAATCCATAAATTTAAAGAACATAAAAGTAATATAATATATTAATTATCAAAATAATTGAAAAAAAAAAAAATTCAAGCTAACCATTTTTTTTGTAACAGAAGATCAATGTGAACTTTTAAAATTAGTAGGATAAAAGTATGTATTTAACAAAATCTTAAGATATATGTGTGTTGTTTGTGCTTTATGCTTAAAAAAACATTCATAATCTGTCAAATTGTTTGGATGTATCCACAGATGATAGAAATACCCAGATTTGATATACATCAAAAAAATTTCAGATAATTCAAATTTGAAAATATTCTATCCAAATCTAGAAACAAATATAGATATGGATTTGGAATTGGTGATACGCATGTGGATCTCAAGTTTCGTACAACCTTGAAAAAAAATTGACTTGAAATTTGCATATATAATTTTTCTATATAAAAAC
>JAVXUL010117812.1:0-17251 GCA_035590515.1 Trichilia minutiflora | reverse complement strand
GATGCTTGATTCCCCAAGACTTCGAGCTTAGTTATCCTATTGGAAATATGTCAGGTCTTTGATGACATCATATACTAGTGTCATGGATGTTGTGGTCTTTTATGAGTGCTCTCGAGACTCCGATCCCATATACAGTAGATGTGGAATGAATATCCCGAGTACTATTAAAACTCTGACTTTATATACAATAAGTGTGTATCGAGACTCCGAGAACGAGTCTCGGTTGGATATTTGAAGATAATTTTCTTCGAGCATTTGTTGGCAGCGTATGCTAAAGAAGATTATCTGAATTCTCAATTTTGGATAAGTGATTAGGGTAAATTTCATGATTTTTCGTCACTACTAACAAAAGTCGCGGAACGTCGTTGTAATGAAGGGTTGGCAAGAGAACTTAGACCTATATGATGGGCTTGGGACTCTGGGCCGGGCTTAGGCAAAAATACCCAAACATTAAGCCCTCCAATTTTTAATTGAGAAAGTTTTAAATTAAAAACTTAATAAATGCTATACAGCTGTCTTGGAGTTACCCTTTCGGTAACATAACCGTCATCTACGTGGCATTTCTCCATAAACTGAATGTCCACGAAATTCGGGCCTCAATGATGCCTCTTAAAAGTTAGCCCGACCAAAGTTTAAAATTTTAAAAATATATAACTTTTGGCGCTTCAGATCAGACGACATGGCACTTCCCTATCCATTGGATTCAGAACGGGGGGGTAGTGTTTCTTTCTGGTTTCCCTAACTTTTTATAAATATCACCCTTTTCACAGAAGTTCGTTTTTCTTCCCTTTATTTTTCTATCTGTTCATACTGCTATGAGAACTTTCTGACCATTTTTTAATGAACATTCAATCGTAGTCTCCGATCAACCTTCAAAATCTACTCTTTCAAGCTCTTCCTTCAGACATTCGATGAGTTCTCTTACGTATTTTTGTCTATTCATTTTTTTGCAATTTTTGTTTTCGTTTTTTGTGTATCTTGATAGGATAGGATGTCTGTAAAAAACTTGTTAGAATGGCTGAATGAGCTCTTATAGATATTCAGAACAGTGTTCTTGGTAGGAATAGGAAACTCTTGAGCTGTCAATGATCCCCGAACAGCCTTAATAAGCTTTTATTTTATTTTCTGGACAGAAATGGCTTCTGCTTTCAATTCTTCTACTACTCTTGAAGCTGTCATTAGGGGGACAACTCAGGAAAAGAATTGGTGTTGATGGATAACCCTCCACCGTTGTCCGAGGCTCGATTTTCATACGAGTATGACCGGTTTGTCTCTATCATTCTGGAGACAGACCTAGAAGCTTACACCATATACTTTGTAATTCCTAAAGACATATACCTCCGAGCCCCCGAGACGAATGAGAGACCTAGTACCCCCTAAAGGAGAAATAGCCTTTAACGAGGAATTATTATTTTAAGGAGTTAGATTACCCTTACAACTGTATTTCTCCAGCCTTTTTAATGCCTTTAGGATGGCCCCTCACCAGCTCAACATGAACAATTGGAGGACACTGTCAGGTCTGTTTGTACTTTGGAGTGAACTCAATGATTCTCCCCCTTCCTTAGAAGAAATAATGTATCTGTTTATCTTAAAAAGAAATCCTGAGAGAAATCCAGGGTGGTATTATTTATAGGTTAGACCTCGAAAACCAAAACCCTATAAAAGAAAACCCGACCTGTAACAAAGATTGAAAAAATAAGTGGTTTTTCGTGGGCAAAAATGGGAATTTTGAGCCCGTAATAAAGTTCTGAGGTCTTTCTGTGAGGCTCTAGTATGAGAGGGGATGTTAATATGAGCCCTTGGAGTTTGGAGGTAATCAAACAGGCGAAGTCTCAGTCTCTTGACCAAAGATCTCTGTTATTCGATATAAACTTATTCGTCTCGGGTTTAGTGAAAACCTGCCCGAGTAAAGATTATGTAAATATGCATAAGATATTATCTTATGATTAATTGCTTTTGGTTACTTTTAAATGTTACTGATCTGTTTGTGTTATCCTTCTTACAGAATCAATGGCCTCCAAAGATAACCTCAAAAATGCCTTAGCTCCCCTGACAGAGTTGACAGGCAAAAGAAGTCTGTGACATCCAAACATCCTCAGAAGACAATAACTGAGGTCCACAAATAACAACAGAAAAAACAGGTTGAAACTTCCAAGCAATTATCCCCTAGGAGATATCAACCAAAACTAGCTGCCTTATGAGAAAAAATCAGGGACCAGTGGTAGTGTCAGAGTTAGATTCTGAGACTCTTCTCAAATCGTCAGTGATGAAGGATAAAGAGAACAGAGTCATGACTGAAGAGGTTATCTCCGAAAAGGCCCAAAGAAGGCTATATCCGGGGGCATTAATCTTGCCAAAACTCCATTTGACAGCTTTTTCACACCAGCCAACATACTAGAGATCTAGTTAGATGATTTCAACAAGGCGAAGAGGCCCTATTATGGTCATATTCTAGGGCTGATTAGTAATATAAGAAGAAACCTGTCCTTAGGTGTAACCAAAAGAATGGAGAATTGGGAAGATGTAGAGTCTATGGAGTTCATGTATAAGTGGGGAATAAGGGTAAGCGTCATCCTTTCCTTTACAGAGATATTTATCTTTATTTCACTAATGATCCTTTTACTTGTAGGCGATCAAAGTGATGAAAATCTAATTAGAGGCGTGGAAGGATGACACGAGCAAAATGAAAAAATTTGAAGATGATAATGCCTTTGTCAATAAATCTTTGGAGGAGACTCAGATAATCCTAGCTGTTGAGAGGACCCAATTTGAGGAGAAGGAAGCAGCATGGGCCAAGAAAAAGGAAGAATTGGAAATCCGAGTGGCAGTCTTGAAATCAGAACAATCCAGTATTAGCCTTGAGAATGCCAACTTGAAATTAAGGCTATCTCAAAAGGAGTCGAAACTGGAAATGTATAGAAAGAAAGTAGTTGTCGAGATTAGAAAAGCCTAAGATGCTACAGCAAGGGCACAGCGACAATAGAAAAAGAAAAAGAGGCCACGACAGCAGATGAGGCTGAAGGTGTGAAAAAGATAGATCAGGAAATCGATTTGACTTGCGTTACTTTTATGGGGCATTATCCACATCTCAACCTCGGGTGGCTTTATGAAACCCTTGGGAGAGAAATGCCATAATTTGAAGTTCCCAACGTGGAAGTACCAAAAGGAACTCATGCTTCAGATGTAGCTTCTGAGGCAAATAAAGAGATTCCAGCTCCTGATCCTTCGATCAAGGTTCCACATACTGATCCTTCGCTGTCAATAATATCTCCTCTTATTGACCAGATTGCAGACCCCGTAGCCTAAATCATCCGAGATCCCAGAGGTGATAAACAAGGAAGATTAGGCTTGGGGATTCTTATAATAATGATAAGTTTTTGCGTTTGTATAAGCTGAATGATAATGACATTATTTTATATAATTTAATGTTCACTCACATAGAATTCTATTTATTGACATATATTCTTATACTTAGAAAATGTCAGACTAATCAATTATCAGGAATTACTCATATAACTTAAATCAATCGATGTTAATTATTCGTATAAACTTTAAATCATGATGGAATAAAAAATTACTTTAATGAAACACTCATATGAATAAGTAACTTAGAAAATCTTTATCAAATAAGAAGGCAGTTCAATGTGAATATCCGAGTGAATTATTTAAAAAAATTTTCATCAAGTATATGATTGTGTTTGAGCAGTATGCAGCTAAGTTAAGGGCAATAAATTTGCTCATCACAAAAGACAAGACATGCTGTTTAAAATACAGATCTCATTAATTATGGAAAAGAGTTGTATATACAATCAAAGAAGGTTACCAGGCCTTATTCGTTTAATGATCCTATTCAAGAGATAGTGAAAAATAAAAACAAACCATAAGTAATACACGATCTTGGATCGTAACGATGAGGTCCTATGCATGAATAAGATCAAGAATGACGTGATCCCATATAAATCTCAGAATACTATTGTTCTTTAAGCTGTATACATCCATATCCTGAAAATGACGTGATCACATTGGCATAAGGTCTTCTTGGGGATAACTTAATTCCATTAATTGGCCTCGGACGATGTGATCTATGTGGCCTCAAAACGACGTGATTCCATAACTGTAAAATAACCTTACCATAGAGACGACGTGATCTTGTTGGTATAAAGTCTTCTCGGGGATAGCTTAATCCTAGTAGTTGTTCTTGGACGACATGGTCGACGTGGCCTCGAAACGATATGGTCGACGTGGCCTAGTAGTTGTGCCAAGAGGGTCGGATTATGGGTAATATAATTTCAATATGTCCATATTCTATGGTTTTTTAATTGGAATGCCATTCGAGGTTTTCAATTTGTAAACCCCTGGTCTAAGTATTTGAATGACTTTGTATGGTCATTTCTAATTGGCTCTAAATACCCCTTCACCCGGAAGCTTAGTATTGAGAGTCACACGTCGGAGGACCAAATCCCCCCTCTGAAAGGTTATGCATCTGACTTTTCGATTATAATATCGGGTCACCTTTTGTTGGTGAGTGGCTACACGAATTGCTGCTTCATCTCTCTTTCCTTCCAGTAAATCCAACTCTAATCTTCGGCTGCTTTCGTTCTTTTCTTCATTATAGTCTTGGACTCGGAAGGTGGGAATATCAATCTCTATTGGGATCATAGCTTCACATCCGAATGTTAATAGAAAGGAAGATTCCCCTGTTGCTATCCTGGGAGTGATCCTGTAAGCCTAAAGCACCTCGGGTAGCTTATCAATCCAAGCTCCCTTATGTTCTCTGAGCTTCTTCTTGAGTGCCTTCTTTACTATTTTATTGGCAGCTTCCACCTGTTCATTGGCCTGTGGGTGTGCTGGAGTAGCAAACCTTAAGTCAATACAGAAATTTGAGCAGAATTCCCTGAACTTAGCATTATCGAACTGCTTTCCATTGTCAACCATCAGTATTTGTGGGACTCCGAAGCGATAAATGATACTTTGCTTGATGAAGGCTGTAGTTTTTTTCTCTGTTATACTATAAAGTGGTTCTGCCTCCACCCACTTTGTGAAGTATTCTATTACTACAATGGCATATTTAGTGTTGGCTTGGGCGATCTCCGATCAGATCTAAACCCTATTAAGAAAAGGGCCAAGAACTTGAGAGAAAGATCAGTTCCTCTAAGGGATGTCTCAAAATATCTCCATGAATCTGACATTGATGGTAAGACTTAACCACTCTGTAAGCATCCTGCGAGATTGTGGGTCAGTAATATCCTTGTCGGATAATCTTATACATTAAAGAACGAGCCCCTCCATGACTCCTGCATACTCCATGATGAATTTTTTTTAGGATTTTATCAGCCTCATCTGATCTTAAATATTTCAAATATGGCAGACTAAAACTATGTTTATAAAGTACATTGTCAATAACAGTGTACCTGACTGATCTGCTTTTTATTTTTCTGGCTTCGCTTTTGTTAGTTGGCAGCTCCCCATGCTGAATATAGGACTTTAACTCTTTCATCCACTTTGGCTCAGGAATATCTTACAAGTAAGCAACAAAATCTCCCTTCAACTCTATACTTTTTTGTAGAAGAACTTCAATTAGAACTGAGGTCGAAGCTTTTTCTTTAAATACCAAGGTCAATTTTGTTAAGCAATCAGCTCTAGAATTTTCTATCCAAGAGAGTTATTTTACCATGACCTTCTGAAATGTTGCCATCAACTTTCTAACCTAAATCAAATAAGCTTGTATGTTGTCCTCCCGGGCTTGAAATTGCCCATTAATTTGGTTAGCAATTAACTGTGAATCACTATTTATGTTTAGATTGAGAGCTCCCAAAGTTTAAACTAATTTGAATCCAGTAATTAGTGCCTCGTATTCTGCCTCGTTGTTGGTCACTTGAAAATCAAACCGTAAGGAATACATGACTTCTTCTCCATCTGGTTTCTTCAAAATTACTCCGGCTCCACCTCTTTGAACATTTGATGCTCCGTCAATATACAGCTGCCAGACATCCTCCGAGACCATAGAGTTAGACATGTTGTTCTCGTCTCGGATATTACTGGTATCCGAAACCTGTAGTATTGCCAATTGTTCTAAGACCGATCATTCAGCAACAAAATCTGTCAAAACCTACCCTTTAATAGCTTTCCGAGGTTTGTAGTTTATGTCATACTCACTGAGCTCAACAGATCACTTTACTAACCTTCCCGACAAATATGGTTTATGAAGAATTTGTCTTAAAGGTTGATTTGTCATCACCACTATTTGATATGCCTGGAAATAAGGGCGTAGTTTTCTGGCTGCGGTAATAAGTGAGAGAGCAAGTTTTTTTCCTGGAGTATATCTGGTCTCGGCATCCAACAAGGATTTACTAGTGTAATAAATTGATCTCTGCACTCTTCCTTCGTCTTCTTTTACAAGTACCGAGCTTATTGAGTGCTCGCTGATTTCCAGATATAACTGAAAAATATCTCTTTTCTCAGGGCTTACCAAATGTGAAACATGAGCTAAATATTCTTTAAGCTCTCGGAAGTTTTCATCACAACTCTCATTCCACTCTAGTTTTTATTCTTTTTTCATCATCTGAAAGAAAAGAAAGCATTTATCAGTAGCCTTTGAGATAAATCGGCTCAGGGCTGTCAACCTTCCCATCAAACTCTGTAGCTTTTTAATTGTGATTGGGGGCTTTAGATCCAGAATTGCCTAAACCTTCTGTGGATTCGCTTCAATGCCTCACTCACTGATCATGTACCCGAGAAATTTTCCACCTCTAACTCCAAACGAATATTTTTTGGGATTTAACTTCATGTTGTACCTTCTTAAGTACGAGAAGGTTTCCTCTAAATGTTTAGAATGGTCTGAAGTCTTAACAGATTTTGTGATCATGTCATCAACATAAACTTCTATGGTTGATCCGATCAAAGGCTTAAAAACCTTGTTGACCAATCTCTGGAATGTTGCCCCTACATTCTTTAATCCAAAGGGCATGACTGTGTAACAATACAGCCCTTGACCAGTCACAAAGGTAATCTTATCCTGATCAGATTTATGCATTTAGATCTGGATATACCCTCAAAAGGCATCCATAAAGCTAAGAAGCTCATGTCACGCGTGGCATCTACCAATTGATCAATTTTGGGCAGTGAAAAACTATATTTAGAACAAGCTTTATTCAAATCAGTGAAGCCCACACACATTCTCTATTTTCCATTGGTCTTTCTCACCATCACCACATTTGTAATCCACTTCGGATATTAGACTTCTCTGATAAATCCTGCCTTCAAAAGTTTGTCCACTTCCGTTTTGATAGTCTCCCTCCTCTCGACGTTGAATGTTTGCCTCTTCTAAGCTACCGGCTTGAATGTTAGATTCACCATTAATTGATAAGTAATAATATGAGTACTGATTCCAGGCATGTCATCGTGTGACCAAGCAAAAACATTAACGTTTCGCCTTAACACTCTGATCAATGAAGCTTTATGTTTAGGGATCAATCTTAACCCGATATTTACAATTCTTTCGGGTCATTTATCATCCACCATGACTGACTCCATCTCCTCTATTGGCTTGATAGATGATAATTTCTGAAGTTGAGCCATATTTCTATCCATATCTTCTCGTGGATCTTTCTGCTGATCATTCTTTATATGTCTGACAATAGTTTCTTCCAATAGTCATTTATGAATGCACTAGGAACTTCTTGAAGCAGTAGCAAAGCAAAATCGGGCCTCCCTTTGGTTCCTTCTCATTATCTTGATTCCATCGTCCACTCTGAACTTTAACTTCAGATAGTGAACACTCTCTATTGCTTTCGTATACCGGAGAAATGGTCTTCCTAAGTCATAGAATACAACACCTTGAGATCCACGACTTGGAATTCTACTATAGTGGTCTTCTGATATGGCCTGTCATCTATTATTATTGACAACTGATTTGTTCCTAGGGGATATACGTATGACTCCCTGAACCCATGTAAAACGATCTCGACGGGTCTCAATTTGAGATCTTCAATCCCCAAGGAATCTAAAGTTTTTTTAAAAATAATATCGGTGAAACTTTCTGTATCAATCAATATTCTTCCGATCTGTGAAGTTTCTACCGTCAATGTAACCACCAAAGCATCATCATGTGGATAGTAGACTCCACATTCATCTTTATCTGTAAACATTATTGGCACTGAGGCCATCTTTGGGGCCACCTTTGGTCTTTTCTCTGCCTGCACATTCATCATATGTGGCTCAATATTTATACTCGGAAGAGAATACTGAGAGTAATTCTTTTGAGAATTGTTTGACTTCCCCATCAACGTGGGTTCTCCTGTAATTATCGTTGCATGATTATGTCTTGGGGGTGTCTCAGGCTTTGGGCTTTCTCATCATGCTGAGCCACATATTCGGTCAGGTAGTTATTCCTGACCAAAATTTTAATCTGATTCTGTAAATCGTAGTAATTGTTCATTAGATGTCCTACATCTTAATGGAAATCACAGAACTTGTTTTTTACTTCTCCGGTTGGTTTGACTCGGATCGGGCGGGGGTATAATAGTAAGGTTCCCCTCCTCTTCACTTCTTCCAAAATCCGAGACAAAGGTGCATTTAGAGGAGTTAATTTTATCTTTTCTTTTACCTGAGCTACGCGTCTCGGATCATCTCTCCGAGATGATCTTCTTTTCCTAGCATAGGGTTCCTTTCTACGTTTGTCATTTTGATAATACTCGGGGCCTCTGTTTTTCCCACGATTCATCTCTGAAAACTTTCTCTTATCATTCTTCTGTTTTTTATTCTCAGGCTTCTTAAACCGATCGTTGTCTCTCGGAGGGGCTCCTGTCGGCTTTTCCTTATTTATTTTCAATATTACTTGATTCTCGACTTCGATCTCATCAAGTAATTTCTTCCGAGCTACCTCGTATGGTCTTAATGAGGACTTGTATATAGAATACCAAGCCCTATCTATCTTTAGTCCCATTTTCAGCCCTTCCAATGTCAGGGGATGATAGAAAGCCCCATATCGAGTACTTCCTTGTGGTATCTTCTGGTAAAACTCTTGAGACTTTCACCATTTCCTTGTTTGAGTAACAACAAAGAACTTGGAGTTTTAGTACTGAAAATTACCCCTCTAAACTCCATGGTGAACATATCATATAATTGCCCGAAGTCCCGGATGCTTCCTGAAAACAAACCCATACTTCCTCGCTTGTCCTTCTAGGGTTAATAGAAATAAGCGGCACATCTGGTCTTCGTTCAAATCCTGAACAAGCATCATTTCATAGAAAAAATTCATGTGTAATGATGGATCTATCTTTCCAGAAAATGGGATAATTTGGGACATCTTGAACTTCCGAGGCAATGTTTGACTCAGTAGCTTGGGTGTGAAGGACAACTTTGAGTATGACCCGATTTGCTGAATAAATTCAACTAACTTACCTCGGGGGCGCATCCTCTCACTGTTCATCTCACTCATAAGCTTCCTCACCAAGGCTTCTACATCTTTTTTCTTATTGACATTTCCCTAGTCTTCCTCCTGACATGAGTATCGATGCCTAAGAGCTTCTCATTCCCTCTTTCGCCTCTGCTCCAAAACAACTCTCATATCACCAGGTGATAAATTATTTTCTTCGGATTTTTCATGAGCTGTTTCTGGACTCTGAGACACCTTGTAGACTCATAGCATCACCTCTCATGAACACGAGAAGGTATATTCTCTCCTCCGCCTCCCATCTTCTTCAGGTGAGGCCCTTCAATGGCCTTATCCTTTTCTTTTTCTACTGTTGTGTATTTTTTTACTGGGGTTCTCCGTCTTACCCCTTCGTCATTATTCATCATAGCTTCTGGTCAAGGGATGCTGCTTTCCACAATTTCATTAGCCACTTTTGTACCTGCCATACTCATTTACACCATTTTCTTTATTTTGGCCATTTTCTTGATCAAAGTTTGAATTTGTTGATCCTTCTCTGCGTGTCGTTATTCGCTATCTTGTAATAGCTGTAACAATTAGGTCGTTTCATCAGTTTCTCTCGCATTATATGATCTACGAGCAGTAGCCTCACCAGCATGAGATCTGGAGCTTTAATGCTCTGGAATCTTACACAAGGTGTTATGAGCTTCTTCTGCTATAGCAGTAGCATTCATGGACTCTTCATCCAGGTGTCTCCGTTCTGTTAAGTGTCTCCTAGTTGAATACCCTCTAGTGTTGGTCATCCTCAATAGAGCTAGTTGATAGTTAGCTTTTTGTTCAGATATTCCCACAGATGGCGCCAAATGTTGATGCAAAAAATTGTCTATCTTCAACCTTCGGCTGTTCCTTGAGAGCTAACCTTTCTCTCTACAAAACAATGAAAAATTCAAGGGTAAAGCCGGTTTCCTAGCGAAAACCCTCCTATGCTTAATTCAGAAAAGTTTTGCTTGTGTGTGAGAGTGGTGAGAGCAGAAGGAATAGCCAGATAAAATTTTTCTTATACCTCTCTGTCTGTATCGTTTTTCTTTATATATGAAAAGTTAGTTAAATTTTCCTATCCCTCAAAATCAACCTTTTTTGGTACGTGAATATTCTCTGTAAAATGTTACGTACCTCCCCGTTATTTCCGGATTCTGTTATGAAGCAATCATGAATTTTGTAATTTATCGACACGTGTCGTTTTCTGAGTGCCGTGCTCTAAAAGATTATCGCAGGAATCATGGTGTATGACAACTATGGGAGTCGTACCATGCCACGTATATTTAGAAATATTATAGAAAACCATAAGGTTGGATGCTTGATTCCCCGAGACTCCAAATCTAGTTATCCTGTTGAAAATATATCAAGTCTTTGATGACATTATATACTAGTATCATGGATACTGTAGTCTTTTATGAATACTCCTGAGACTCCGATCCTATATATAGTAGATGTGGAATGAATACCCTGAGTACTCTTGAAACTCTGACTCCATATACAATAAGTGTGTAACTGAGACTCCGAGAACGAGTCTCGATTAGATATTTGAAGATAATTTTTTCTGAGTATATATTGACAGTATATGTCAAAAAAAAACTCTTTGAATTCTCGATTTCGGATAAGTGATTAGGATAGATTTCATGATTTCTCATTATTACTAATAAAGGTCTCATAACATCGTCATAATAAAGGGTTATAATAAAGGATTAGCAGAAAAATTTAGGTTTATATAATAGATTTGGACATATGAACGAGGCTTAGATAAAAATTTCCAACCAATTTAATTTAAGATTATTCTTTCTCATGTCATCTTAATTTGTTTGGCTGGTTTCGGTCTGCTTTGATCTCATTAAAAAGATAGCTCCAATCTCGAACAAATGTATAAAATAAAGTAAGATCTAATTATCACCTGCACCCAATTATTAGTAGACTAAATGTTTCTCTCAACACTGGATTCCCTATTTAAGCATATTTTGATACCCAAGTTATGACAGTCTCATTCTCAATAATCTGTTAATAAAATTTTTTACAATTATATATATATATATATATATATATTAATTTGTGGTAAAATTCCTTATATGAATTATTTAATATTTATATCAACTTATTTATATAAAATTGAAAACACAGAATTTAAGTTATATTATGTATTAAATTATTTATTTATACAATTACGTTTACATAAATAATTTGCACACGTATTGTTAATTTTTTTTGTAAAAAAACACTAAGAAAAATCAATTGACAATTGATTCCAAAATACTCCCTTGAGGTTTTGTCAATAGATTAGTTTTCACAACAACGTATCACATTTTGTATAACGTGTTTATTTCTTACAGTCATAATCCTGTAACATTAACATTTCATTTGGTGCATAGAAAGATATGCAGTCACTACTTAGTAAAAGTATAAGCAAGGTAAATTATTTGTAAACTATTCACATTTAATTTTATAAATATTCGAATTCAATGTAATAATAATTAAATAGTATTTAAATTTAAATAATTTAAATAACTCTTTAAATTAAGTTTGAATTTTAATTTTTTGGATGAGTAGTATTTAATTCTATTAATTTATTATATTGTCCTAAATTAATCCAAGTCAATTACACTTCTAATAATTAATAGTAAAATAATAATAATAATTATTATTATTATTATCGTAATACCCTCACTGTAGATTTAGAGTTTATTGCATGAAGATAGATAAAATTATTATTCAAATACGAGGGATTGGATAGGGTACTTTTACAATTTTGCAAGACACCGTGTCTATGTAGTAAAAGAAATCGCTGTGTTGTGTATTCGATTTCAGGCTTTGAGTCAATGGCCGATCGTTCACCTTTAATTTTAGGAGGAAATTTTCTATATAATAAATAATTACTTAATAATAATGATTTACATATTTAGAATGGGTAATGTTACGGTACATTAAATGTACAGATGATGTTGAAGAAGTCAAGAAGTAGTGTTTCATGGCTCCATAAAATGAATAAAGTGACAAGACAAGAAAAGAAAAGGAAAGAGGGTCATTGTCTTTTATAATAATGACTTGATTATACTCCGACATTTTATTTTTAATTTTTAATTTTTATTACATATTTTTATTAAATTTTGCTAACAAGTATTTTACAGTTTTTATAATTAATAAATTATAATTTTAATATATTGAAAATTACTATTTATTATTATATTAAAATTTTGTTAAACAGTATAAATATAAAACTTTTAATTAAATTAAATATATTTATAGATTAAAAATTATAATTTATCAAATATAATAACCTTAATTATAACAAAATTCTTACATTAAATATTAAAAGTTACTTTAAATAATAAATATAAAAACTTTAATAACTACCCTATAAACACTCGTTAACAAAACCCATTTTTGTTTTATTGTTGTATTTTGGAAAATAAAATATAACATTTTAAAAAATATAATACCAAACAGTTCCTAAATTATAAACATTTAGATATCATTTTTCGGAAAACATCCACAATATTTTTCTGAAACAACAAAATAATACATTATATGGTTGCAGTTTCAGAGATACAAAACGATCAACATGCTATAAGAATACAATTTTTGAACAAACCAACCAACATTTACAAATGTTAATGCTACTAAATGCCCTTTCACCTTTAGTCTTTCCTCCCAAGCAAGGATCGTAGTGGTGTCAAAATGAGATTTTCCAAGAACTATTATGCGTCGGCTACAGATCAAATGATTGCAATTAGTTTAACGAAGGTGTTGGCATCATTAACATCAAGCAAACTAGTAGTCATCGATCAAGCTGTAAAAGTACTTAAGAGATTGTTTTACGTATCATCATCCTTGGAGCAAAATCCCGAATAGCATTCGGAGATGGGATGGACTAGGTGGGGGGTTTCCCAAAATTAGGCTTGCTCATTTCTTTCCCTACATCTATCAGCAAGGGAAAAGGATAGGAGAGGGGTCTCTTTTTAACTTACCATCCGATATATGCATCTTTTTCATCTTCTCTTCACACCAAAACAACTGCTCTTTTGTAATCTTTGCCATTCTAAGAACTCTTGACATAACTTTGACATCAATGAGGCCAAAAAACAGCTCGACATCTTCCCATGTTTGAGGCCAGGATTTCTTCTTCCAGCCTTTACTCTTTTTACGTAATTCCTTCAACCTCAATGCTTTCTGTAGCATGGAGAGCCAGTTCTCAGAAGATAAGGAAGACTTACATGAACAGTTTTGATGGCAAACATCCAATTAGACATTGATTCTAGTGAAGCAATGTATCAGGTTTCAAACTTCTGGTTTAATCCAAAGAAAAAACACAGATGTTCAAAAACACTAGAGGAATGATTCATAACTTTTACATTTGCAGCTATAATCGCTGCAAAATACAAATAATAAATTAACAAATACTAATTTGTTTTAATTTTTAAAAAATTTTAATTATCTTCTAATAAAATAGATGAGAATGCTATGCAGTGGAATGTTTCAATAAAAAGAGCCTCACCTTTTCAAGAGACGCTTGAACTTGATGAAGCGGCAATGAATTGTGGCTTTGATTTCCAAAAAAGTTAAGAACACGGCTCAACTTTGTCTTATCCATCTTTAGAAAAATGTGGAAAGTGAGGATTGAGCTCTCAATAATCTTGATAAGATCAGAAGCAAGGACCACAAAATCTGATTCTTCTTCCCCTGGTTCTTTCCTTTTTTCGGCTGAACCTGAAAGCATTAGCCAAACAAATTCCATCACAGAACAAGAGCAGAAACCAAATCCCGGAAATAATTCCGTTTGTTGATGAAAAAAATGATGCACAAAATAGTCATTTAGTGGAAACTGCAATTGTGATTGGTATTTAGTTACCTTGCATATTTGGAACTTGAAGCAGTTTAGGGAAACTATTCCTGGCACAAGCATAGATTTCAGACCTCAGACCTTGTTCAAATGGCTCATTTTCAATAAACCTTTGCAATAAAACCTCGAATTGCTGAATCTGCTGAGCACTCTTGTTGTAACATGTGGGATTTTCAGGTTGGTTTGAGATTTTCTGGCTCAGTTGAGTGTATTGGCAGTGAAGTGCTTCCCAAGTTAAACAAATTTGAGCGACATAAGCTGTTTCAATATCATGATAATGATCATTCTCTGGCTGCTGTAGGTTCTCAGTTTCCTCCCCAGGTTCTTCAATCTTTTTCAACGAAAGGCAGCGGAAAGGAGACACAAGCTTTTTTGACGTGGATTTTGGAGATGGAGTTGAAGGAGCTTGGGAACCTATAACAAAATAAAAATCTCTATTGGAAAAAAGATGCAAAAGGATTTATCAATATAAGTAAACATTCAGCCATTCTACAAGAAGGCAAAAAGGGGTAACAAAAAGGAAAAGGCAACGTAATAAGCCTCCCCCAAAATCCATATACAGTGCTGAATCTGACGAGATGCAAGCAAGGAGGAAATAACATGCCCAAAATGGGTTTTCACTATCGTCTACTGAGTACTAATGATGGCTACTATTTTCAGCACAGGGTTCTTCAACCGAGCATTTCAGTTCCTGAAATATTTCCCGAAAGATCATTTTTGAGAAATTACCTCTTGCTGCTTATATTATTACAATATAAGGCAGAAATAACAGATCCAGTGAATCAGCTATCCAGCTTGAACAGATCTTCAAAAGAATAATAATTTTCCCAATGAAGAATCTAATATTTCATTTAGATCCGATGAGCTACATCAACAGAAGACTGACAGATTAAATCCCCAAAGACCTAATATCAGATGGAAAAAGACTAACAACATTTTTTGTTTCACGCTTCAAGTCTGAATCAACTCAAAGTGGATCTGGTTGAGTTGAGCAATAGAATAACTGATCATATCAATCCTCCTGAAGCTCATCTGGTCAACTCTCATAAATAATTTCTCCATCTATTAACTGTTAATCAAACAAAATACTTCAAATAGCATATTTATTTAGAACAAGATAAAATACAAATTCCCTATCATAAATAATCTACAAGAAAATCAACAAAAACCGTATGAATGCCAAATAAAAATGCCGTAGCCTCATTAGCAAAGACTCAAATCAGTAACTAATTGGAGAGTCAATACAAGAATGCAACATATTAAACCAAGAAAACGAGCAATCAGTATTTACCAGCTACATTGAGCTGTTGTGCACTCATCTTGTCAAAGAACAGCATCCTCTCACAATATTTCTCATAAACAGCATCAAATCCACCCCACCATTTTCTAGCTTCTTCCTCAATATCTCTCCACTCGCACGAGCTTGTCTCACCTTCTTCTTCCTCTTCCTCTTCCTCTTCCTCTTCAGCACAAGACTCTTCTTCAGGAATCAATACCATAAAACTGTTCCTTCTCAGTTCTTTCAGCCTTCTCTTCACCTCATTGGTTATAAAATCATCATCATCATCATCCTCAAAATCATTAGTAGAGTCAGCTATAGTAGATTTATTCAGATCATTGCCTTCACCATTCTCATTTTTAGGTTCCACTGGCTGTTGCACAGGCACAGGCTTATCCTCCAAATCCTTTTCTGGGTCTGATTTGTGGGATTTCCTAAACCTCTTAACTTTGAAGAAATCCATCTTCAATAACTACTCTCTTTTTCAAGCAGATGAACTTGTCGATCAGAGTATTAGATTCAGATTCTTTCCTCGAGTTTACACTTCTGCACAGCAGAATCACAGTAGTACAAATATTCTTATTCAAATAAAACAGACAGACCCTTTTCTCCCTCAAATAAAAACAAGCTGAGATCTCCAAATAAAAATACCCTTAGCAGAAATCAGTATATAGAGACTTGAAAGTTCAGAAACTTCCCTTCAGGAAGCCAATCCTTGAAGATCCAAAGTTTCAACTTTTCAACTTGGAAGCTCTAAGAAGCTTAACCTAAAGTCTTGTTATTTTACACCATTCCAGGCTTAGATCCTTAATCTTTCAAAATTTACAGATTATATCACACCATTTCACTCCCCATAAGCACATTTTCATCCACATTGCCCTAAACCCCCAAAGCGAAAGCCTCTAATAACCCAACAAAAAACAAGCCAATGCGGCAATGCCTGTAATTTTACAACTGCCCCGGACAAGTTTCACACCAAATCACAGAAAAAACCAACGAAACAAACAAGTTGCATCGATTACAGAGTAAAAACACTAAGAATTCAACCCCCAAACAGAAAATGCTATTAAAAAATTTTGTGTTTCTCAAAAAGGCTAGAAAAGGAGACGGTGAGTGTTGATGACTGTGCAACTGTTGGAAACAATGAAAACATTAGAAATGATAGCAATAAATACAATATTACAATGAAAACAAATGGGATTTTTTCATTTTTTTCCAATTACATGTCCATTAGAGTGAAGGTGGATTGATATTCCATAACTTTGATCCATAATTATGGTTAATAATTCATTAATTGAGTTTTTATGGGAAATCTGATCTCTATTTGTATTTTAAATTGATGGGTTTCTTTTTATTTTTTTATGTGCCAATAAAATGTTTCGAGGCGCGACGTCCAACAAAAACAGGGGCATCGTGCAGAGAACATTGCCAGAAGAATCATTTTAAAAAGGAAAAAGCCACGGAAATGATAGTTTTTGATTTCGGCCTTTTCCGACATTACCAAATTACCCCTTCTCAATTTGGCAAAGTCTTTGTTAGTGGACCGTAGCTGCCTAACTGGTTCTGGGATAAATTTCAAGTGAACCCCTAATCTATGAATAAATTAAATATTTATTAACATAGTTTGCACTTTAAAGCTTCTTCTAATAAAATAATATTTTTATTTTTATAAAAATAATATAAAGAATTAAAAAAAAGATTAAAACTTTAA
>JAVXUL010117774.1:0-17260 GCA_035590515.1 Trichilia minutiflora | reverse complement strand
AAAAAATACTTAAGCTATACAAAGAGATTGAGAGAAATCAGGCAATTTCATTACCGTCGTTTTTCTTTTCGCTATCTCTAGAGGGTAAATTACACATATATTTTTTTCATTTCTGGTTCGTTTAGACTTTCTTTTTTCTACCTTTACCGGAAACACATTTAATTCTCCCACCCTTTCTCTGACTTAGACATCGGAGTTTTCTCGTCAGGAACCCCTTCCGGCGTCACTTTGAGGTGTTACTTTCTTTGCAGGCTTAGGAGGTGAAGTTCTGTCGGAAACAACCACATTCGCAGTCCTTTTTCGATGTAGAAATCGTCGCTCGACAAACAGCCGCATTGCCCACACATCTCTTCGGTTGAGTCATTCCACTTTAGTTGTGAAGAGGGTTCACGGATAATTTTTACACAAACAAAAATATATCTAAAATTTAGAATCAAATATATAAATGATTTGAATTGGATTAAATTTAAGCTAAATTATACATTGAAAGATAATGAATAATGCTAATGTATAGTTTTAAATTTAAAACAAATGATATAAATGAGTAATATAATAAATAAATAAATTTATTTTGTAATAAATTAAAATAATAAATAAATAATTTCACAATTTAGCTTCCAAAAAAGTACTTACATTAAAAGTTTGTAATGAATAAAGAATGTAAAAAATTGATTAAAATGATAAATTTATTTTTTAAAAGACATTATCTAAAAAAATAAAAAAAGATAATTTATCATATAAATAAATTAATTAATTCATAATATATCTATTTTTTTTATATTAAAATAATTATATTAATTTTTTATTGAATTTTTCTTACTATAATTATTATTTAACCATTTTTTTTAATAAATCCTAACAAAAAAAATCAATTAAAAATAGAATAAAAAATATCAAACTAGAATAAGAAACAATATTTTTATATATTTATAAAAAATATTTTATAATATTAAAATTAGTTATATTTAATATAAATGACTAAATTTAATTTAATTTATAAATAATAAAATATAAAATTTTAATCTATAACTTAATTTATATAATTTTTAAGCAATTCAAGTAGATCCACTTCAATCGGATGGAATGAAATTTGCCCATCCCATTCCTAAGTAGTATTATATAGGTAAAATCACCATCCTCCAGTAACGCCCTTCAATTGAGCCCAAAAGCCAATAGCAGGCTTCGACTTCTTAACTATAGAGGCATTTCATATTGGTCATAAACATGGTAAGCCCAATCCAATCCGCAGTTTCCAATTGTTGCCAATTAGTATTACGACGAATCGACAATTGGTGAATTGATCAAGGGGAGTCATTTTGAAGACGGAATTTCTCTGCGGAGGGAGACAGGAATAGGGAAAAAAATTCTCAGATCCAATTCATCTCTGTGCAAATTAATCAATCGAATCAAATCAGGATGTCTTCAACATTCAGTGGCGATGAAACCGCTCCTTTCTTCGGCTTCCTCGGCGCCGCTGCGGCCCTTGTCTTTTCCTGTAATCGGAAAACATTACACTCACACATATTTAATTGCTCGAATTGTGATTTCTTAGTTGTTTAATTTTGATTCCAAATCAAATTTTTGCTTCTTGCTTTTTAATTTTAATTCGATTGATAGGGATCTGGGGTTTTGGCCTGGTGTATTGCAGGTATGGGAGCTGCATACGGAACGGCGAAAAGTGGTGTGGGTGTAGCGTCTATGGGAGTGATGAGACCGGAGCTGGTGATGAAATCGATCGTACCCGTTGTTATGGCGGGTGTTTTGGGTATTTACGGTTTGATTATTGCTGTGATTATTAGTACCGGGATTAACCCCAAGGCCAAATCTTATTATCTCTTTGATGGCTACGCGCATCTTTCTTCTGGTCTCGCTTGTGGCCTCGCCGGTCTCTCCGCTGGTATGGCAATTGGAATCGTCGGAGATGCTGGTGTTAGGTAAAACTCTTTTCTAATTTCAATTCAGCCGTGATGAGATGAAATTTGCATTCTGAATTATTATATCTTCAACGTGTAGCGTGGTTTATATATCTTCAAAATGAAGTTGGAGATTTGTTACTACTTAGTTTTGTTATTATTCCAAGCTACAATCTGGGAAGATCTTGCATAACATTATATTTTAGGAACAGTAAAAAGTTGATTAGATTGTGCTTGCACAGAAGAAAATGATGTTGGATTATTAACACGTGCACGTCTATCCAAATATTTTTTATTGTTTATGTAGTTAGTAGCTTTATTACTTGTTCTTATTCTCTTCTATTCGTCTTTGAAGATGCTTCAAGTCAAGCGATATACCTCAGTTTTAACTAAGGATTATTACGCTTCGGGCTGTTTGGATTACTATTTTTTGCCTATGTTAAAATGAAAATTCCTTGATTGAGGATCTTAAATTTGACACAGCTTAGATGTATTCCAATTTACTGTTTCTTCATGTCTTTTTGATGATTTTTTTTTCATTTTTTTAAATATAGTGAGTAAATATTGTTGTTTCTGGCTAGTTCTGCCTTAATTAGAAATTTTAATATGCAGAGCGAATGCTCAACAGCCCAAGCTTTTTGTTGGGATGATCCTTATTCTCATCTTTGCTGAAGCGCTGGCTCTCTATGGACTTATTGTTGGCATCATTCTTTCTTCCCGTGCTGGTCAGTCAAGAGCTGACTAGAAGTGGTGTTTTGCTTCGTGGTTGTGGCCTTTTGTGTTCCATTCAGAATTAGTTTATTATTGTCTGTGACTGGAGGTGGTAGTCTAGCTTGCATAATATTTTTGACTTAAAAATTATTCTGTGAGTGTGATTTTTGTCCTAGATAAATTCAAGGAATGTTAAGGCTGATGGAGAATGTAGAATTAGGAACCAGCTTCTCCATTAATAAAATTATACAGTCAATTGTCATTGTTTAATGTTAAATGCTGTATCTTTTGGATTCATTTCTACCTTATGGTAAACTCTAGTTTTGCTAAGCCAAAATTATGCTGTTGGTTGATAAATTTTAAACTGGTTAGTTGTCCAGACCAAAAGCAAATCAAGTTTTAAGGACAAAAGGTAAATTTTTTGATACGAAAATTATTTTTCCTACCAATATTGGACCGCATTTGCTTTCAATCCATAGAAACTGTTGCTTTAACATCGAAATGCCAAATGTGCCAAATGAAGCTTAGAAAAAGCTTCCATTTTGTTGGCCAAAAGGAATCGTTAAATGTTGGTTGCCCAAGTTTCACCGAGTAAATGGACACATGGTTTGGTTAGGAGCCTTGAATCTGGCTCAACGTCAAATGAGATTGATAAACGTTTTCGGAAGAAAAAAGTATAATTATAGTGAATAAAAAAACAGTTTTAAAAAAAAAACATGGTATAAACAGATGAATAATGCTATAACCAAATTAACCATATCCATCTGTTAACCTTTTCAGTCATTGGTTTAATAGATCGATGGAAGCTCAGTACAAGGTCCGATTTTGGGATCTGCTCCTCTATTTTTCTTTGTTTTGCATCAGTATATGGATGCGAACATGGCATTGTATATATTGCATATTGCCGATAATATGTATTTCCTACTTGTACGGTCTATTGCAATACTTTTCTTCGCATTAGAAACGTAACAAGGACAAACAAATATTCTGGAAGTTCCAAGGCGCGTCGTTTCAGTGTTGGCATACTTTAATTTTCGTTGTCTATGATGCTCATTTATGTGATCGTATGGTATACTACTAGTTGGACCTTTTGGTTCCCTTGCTTCGACTATTTGAAATTGAAATTCACTTTCCCTCTACAATAGTCATTCTTGGTGGTAAATTGGGGGTAAGAATACCTATGCTAAGTTGACAGTATGGCCTTTACATATTTTAACGAGAGTCATACTATAATTTATGGAAATTATCATCCTATCCTATGTAATTATCATTTCGTTATCATAAATAGGACTATATGTTACTTGATCTCCCGTCTACAAGAAAAAGAAAGAAAAGAAAAAAAAGAAAGAGAAAAAAAATAGAGAAAAAATCATGAAAAAGAGAAGAAGAAAAACTAGGGAGAAGAAGAAAAAGGAGGAGGAGAAAGGAGGGGATAAGTAAGATGCTTAAGAGTAATCCAATTTCAGTCATAAACACAAAACATTATCACGAGCTGCTTGTTTCATATAAAAAAGTCGCTTGATATTTTTTGTACCAACAGCTTGATGTTAGTGGTAAATTGAGGGTAAGTATATCTCTATTAAGTTAATAGTGTGACTCTCCCACACTTTAATGAGAGTCGTCCTATAATTCTTAGAAATTATCATCCTACCTATATGATCATTATTTTTTTCTTATAAATAGAATTACCTGTGATTTGATCTCCCACCAATAAAAGAAAGAAAGAAAAAGGGAAGAAAAAAAAGAAGAAAATGAGAGAAAAAATCACAGAGAAAGATAAGAAGAAAAAAAAAAGCGAAGAAAAAAAAGGGGCACATAGATAATTTAAGAACAACTCAAGTTAAGTCACAAACATAAAACACCATCATAAGCTTTTCCTCGTTTGATATAAAAAAATCGTCGAATATTTTTTACATCAACAATTATAATAATATGATCATATTAATTATTATTTAGAGTTATATTAAAAAATATATATAAAAATTAAAAATATAAAATTTTGTATATTTGATTAGGGATGAATATTTACGAATTTGATTGAAATCTGGGAACGTGTTTGTCCGATATTGGTCAATGGATCTCAACTTCAAATTTGGAACGTCTACTTCGAGGGGGGCCTACCAGGTTCGTTTTCAGTTAATTTTATTTAATTGTAGTGTTTGGCCAATCTCGTTTATAATGTATAATTTAAAAGGTCTGAACATTTTTTTTTTATCTTCTTTGTGATTGGCTAATAATTTTGTTTATCATCCTAAAGGGAAGTGCGGGTGGATTTTGGAAAAAGAATTGGGACTCAAATTCAGGGATTCTTCTCTTGTTTCCGAAAACCGCCTTATTGACGACATTCTCCACGTAACACGGAACGTGCTATTTACTCGGTTTGAATGTTTTATATTATTAGGGAATGGTAGCGGGTATTTTAAAATCATGATTTTAATTAAAATTATTTTTTATTTAAAAAATTAAAATATAAAATCAAAATATAAAAATTAAAAATTAAATATAAAAATAAAATTTTTAATAATATATAAATAATAAAATATTTATAATATTTTTATAAAATATTAAAATTAATTAAAATAGATCAAAATCAGTTAAATATTTTTATTATTTTATTTTTTTTGATTTTAACTAAAATTAAAATTATTTTTTTATTAAAATCATTAAAATTATTGATTTTACAGTTAAAAATCATAATTTTTTTGATAACAATTATTATAATGTCTAAAGTTGTACCGTAAGATTTAAAATAAGGGATTTTGCACATATCTCCTGAAGTTTTATAATATCACACCCAGAGAAAAAGTATGCTTAAATAGACAAAGACCTTCTTTACTTTTTGGATGCTCCGAGTCTCCGGCCAGACTCACTCGATTGTCAATATATCAAACACTAGATTCGATCACTACCTGTATTTAAATTACACCAAATGATTAATACCCTAAATAACGCCACTTAAATATATCACTACCTGTATTTAAATTACAAATACTTTAAAATAGATTTGAATATGAGATCGTGCATCTTTCTCACGCGATACCAATTAATAACATCTATTTTGAAGGAGTCACACTCGTAAATGATTACTTTTTGGATGCCGTTAGACAATTCTATCAAGTCATTACCTTTTTTTGATAAAATATCAATTATACCCTTCATTTATACAAAATTCAAAACTCCAATGCACATATAACAAGTTTTTCTTTACTCTCTCAAATAAAAAATATAATATAAAATTAGCATATATCTCTGTTGACATCTAGCAGCTGTATATGCTCTAACACTTGTACATCAAAAGCCAACGGTAAACACAACCAATCATCATAAATACCACAAAATATAAAGACAGAACTAGCATAATTGGATCAATGGTAACAATAAATCAAATCTCTATCCACATCCTTTTGGATGGACACCGACACTATAAGAAAATAAGAACTTACGTATCTACAAGAATGCAAAAATGTAAGAAAACCCGTTTATTTATTTATTATTAAAGAGAAACTATATACAATATATACTTAAATTTTTTAACTTCACAGCTTGGTTCATGCTCTCCCTTCTTCTTTTATACTCTATTCTCTTTTTTAATACATTGGAACTCCTCTGTTGAGATTTTTAATTTAAAAAAAAAAGAAAAGAAATCGGTCAATTTTGCGAAAACTCTCTCAGTTTTGTTTGAAATGCAAAATTTTTATATTAAAATTTTGCAACGCCTTGGAATCCTTCGAATTTCGATTAACCTAAATGATGCACAAACGCAATTTTAGCCCAGAAATCATCAATAGGTAGATTAATCCTTTTTTTCAATCTCAAAACAGTGCATCAATAATAACCTGAAAAGAGTATAAATTACAGAATGTAAAGCTAAAAACAGCATGCAAAAAGCTAACCTTACCTCTAACCCATGGATTTCCGACGACAATCTCCTTCTTTGACAAACCCGCAACTTCTAAGTCTCCGTTTCTTCGTCTATTGTGAGAGTGGAGGGTTGGCTTGAAGAAAAAAATGGTAGAGCGAGAATTGCAGTATGATGTCTCCCGTAAAATAACAGCCTATATCCCGGCAATTGACGGAAATGCCAACGTCGGTTAAGTTGAGGGGTATGACTGTTATGTAAGCACATATCCTCCCTAAGTGTGCTATTGCAAAACTTAAGGCGAGGTATGTGAAAAATCCCCTTTAAAATAATTTTCAAATATTTTAAAAAAGTCTTTATTTTTTATTTTTAACTTTTTATTTTTTGTATTATTAGTTATAATTTATGAAAAAAAAATAAAACAATTGGGAATCCAATTAAAATAGAGTTGAAAAAAATAAATGAATGATACGTTTAATGCACGTGTATCATTGGTGAACCTTTGTATCATCGTTGCGAATTCTTCTGTTTTCCATTTGATTTAAGTTCCTATCACAGACATCAAATCTAAAGGTGCATTCACAATTGGTGGGAAAGGGAACAACGCCGTCGCATAATATAAATATAACAAGGTGCGTTCAGTAGTTAAATGTTTTAAGTCGTTGCTTAAGAATTATCAAATCGTATGAACTTGCTTCGTCATCGCTGGTCCAGTTCAATATCGAGAATGGCCGAAAAAATTAGCAAGAGCGAGCTAAGATCATCTGCTGCTGCTGCCGCCACCGCCACAATGGAAACATCGAACACTAAAAGATCGAGATGGTCTTGGCCTTCTGTTCTCCGTCGGATTCCTACTTCCATCGATCACATCATTGCCGCCGAAAAGCGTCATTTCTCTCTAGTCAAGTAACCATTATAATGGTTGGATTCATGATAACATGGTTAAGGGTGCTCTCAAATTTGACTTGTTAGGATCCAATTGTTTGGATTGATTTTTTTTTTTTACAGTATGTGAAAAAATCCGATCCAGTAGTGCTTAAGTTTGAAACCAAATTAACTATGGGACAGTTTAATTTGAAATTTAACTAGCGATGCAGTGCCTGAATTGAATAAAACTTATAGAGTATCTTAAATTCTTACAAAAGAGTATATCCTTAAATTTGAATATGAAATCTGAAAACTAATTTTTGTGTCAATAAACTACATCTTAAAAGCGTTTAAATTGAATTTGTGCATTGGTTTTTATTTTGGAGGATGTGAAATATCAAATAGAAAGAGGGATAACTTAACTGAGTTGAAATTGTTGTTGATTGATTCAAACTTCACCAAGTATTTGTGTGGAATTTTTTTATATTTTCTATAGCTACAGTAGATTTTTTTTCGAATTCCGAGGTTTTCTATTTTCTTGACGTTTATGTTTTACTTCAAAATTCATGATTTTAATGCCTTTGACTATAGTATTCCAAAAATAGCATAGAGTTGGACGTGAAATTCGAAGTCAATTTTAGAAAGCATATGATTAGTCTTTGTCTATTGCTTAGTCTTGTTTAATCAGTTCCAGTGTTTAACTGAAATTACACTCAAGTAAGCTTAAAGAATCCTAATTAATTCTCTCCTGCTTCAAATCTTTGTCTATTACTTAGTCTTGTTTAATCATATACATTTGTAATCGATGAGAATATTATCGATGGGGGATGATGAGTAAATTACTCAACTTTCGGGACTCCGTATGTTCAAGAACAAGTTAATATAGGTTCTGGTCCATCAGGTGGTTTCGCTCTGTAAGCGATTAGCCAAGGTTCCTCAACACTCTCACATTTGACAGCAAAGAGGGATCTCCTACTCTTGTAATCATTCATGGATATGCAGCATCTGAAGGCTTTCTCTTTCGCAGTTTTGATGCACTTGCTAGGCGTTTCAGAATCATTGCTATCGATCAACTTGGGTAAGCTCTGTTTCTTTTGAATTCCATCATGTTTAATTAATTGTGTTCTGAATGTCTCAAGATTGTATGATTTGCTTCCGGCATTAGTTGAAATTCATATAATTCTATATTTGCGATCATATCTGTGATGTGTATGTTTATTAATTGTTTGATTTGGTTCATTTTCTGAAGCCCATGATCTTGAATTTTAGGGCTGTTTAACTGAGCATCTTGAAACAGGAGTGTTCTTTAACGGTTGCTTTTATGTATTGGGTGAATTGCGTATGTTAGGGATGTTGAAATTTAATAGCTAACTAGTTGGCTAAACTTTAATATTCTTTTAATAGTAAATAGATTTCTTTTGCTCTATATCTTGTATTATCATTTTGCTCTTCAAGAGGCATTCTCATGTTAAACTGTCGAATATAGTGCTCTGAAGCACAGAAATGTCTTAAACCATCATGCACCAGTGTTATCACATTCCAATATATCACAATCAACACATGCACTGGTGTTATCATATCTTAATACATGACAATTATCACAAATTTTTTACATACATTTAACTCTTAAAATATATATTAAAAATTTATAAGCTTGTTCGATATCAAATTTTTCTATACAAATTAATATAAAACTGAATTTAATAAAAATTATATTATTATTTTTATCAAAGATTTTTTTTATTCTAAAATATACATTTTACTTTAAAAATTAATTACACCATATAGAAGCATAAGTTCATTTACTGATTGTTTTTTTTATTAATGAAAAAATTAATTCCAAATCTCAAGTGTTCGATAAATCCAAAATAGAACTTTTTTCAAACTTAATTCTTCTTCTTTAAAACCTCTCAAATTATGTATTACATCCATATCGTGTTCTCTATTCATTAATTATATTCGATTGTATATTTTATAAAAATAACAAAAATATCCCTATACGATAAAATGACTAAAATACCTCTATTAATAATTATATCCGAACATATATTTTATAAAATTAATAAAAATATCCCTATATGATAAAATGATTAAATTTTAAAAATTATAAGTTTTTGATATACATTTTGAGGTTAGAGAGTATGTCGAGAACTTGTAGTGATTGTCATGTTTGATTCCCCATGCTCTGAAGTGGTAAAATATTTGTACATTAGCTTAGATTTATTTTAAGACAGTAAAACAACTCATTTAAAAAAAGAAATGAGAAAAGTCATTGAAGATTTTTTTTTTTTTTTTTAATTAGTAACAATTAAAGTCCATTAAAAAAGTTTACCCATATGTTAACTTAGCTTTTCCTTAAAACAAAAAAATACAATTAGAAATTATGAAAAAAGTTAAGTTATCTTGTCGACAGTGATAGTAAATAAATATTAAGAATTTTAATTTTCTGTTTTAAGAATATTGAATATTTGGTAAGTATAAATGCTTTATTTATTATTTCAATGTTTTTTCTTTTAATTTTGTGGTTTTAACAACATAAATTTATTAATTAGTTTTGTTATTATTATAGGTTATTAATTATAACTTCTCAAAGTATTAGTAGTAATAGAAAATATTAATACTTAAAGTTACTAACTTATCTCTCTTTCTACTTTCTTTTTGATAAATTCTTTTATTATATTTAGGGGATATAAGTGATTGATTATATGTTAATTATAGTTTTTATAATTACAATATTGATATTTAAATAATTGCTTATGATAGAGTTTACTAAGGATTTTATTATATATTAATGAAATTTTTATTTACATGGATTAATTTTATATTGATAAATATATATAAAAAAATTTATTATTGTGTTTTGTCATGCTTGTGCTTTTATTTTCTAAAAATTACCATGTCACCCTAACCGTATCATGTCATATCCGTATTGCGTGTTCGTGTCCGTGTCTGTGCTTCATAGTTGTAGTGCTTTTGTATGATCATGGTTTCACAGCTTAACTATTTTTGCAGTTGGGGTGGATCTAGCAGGCCTAATTTTAGATGGAAAAGCACAGACGGTTAGTCATGTTTACACTTTCGCATTCTCAGGATTGACTGGGTTGTTTCTTTTCCAGAGTTTGGGGCTTTTTGTTGGGGAACTCCCGTTTTGGAATCTCTTTCTACTACTAATTATCGTGAAATAGTTTTCTACGAATAAGGTACTAGAATTTAATATGTGGTCTGTATGATAATGCAGAAACCGAAGCATGGTTTGTTGATTCCTTCGAGGAATGGCGCAAAACGTAAACCTCAGCAATTTCATTTTACTTGGGCATTCTTTTTGAGGATACGTTGCTGCTAAATATGCTCTCAAGGTGATTGCCTTTCCATGTTGATAGTTAATGTGGGACAACATTTCCTCATATGACGCCTTAATTGTCATAGCATCCTGAGCATGTTCAGCACTTGGTTTTAGTTGGACCTGCCGGATTTTCATCAGAATCAGATGCCAAGTCTGAATGGCATACCAAGTGCAGGGCAACTTGGAAAGGAGTAATTTTGAACCATTTGTGGGAATCTAATTTTACTCAGAAACTTCTAAGGTATATTTGTATTTATATGTGTATCTGTCCTTGCTTTTCACTCTTAATTGGATATTTTGTAGTGATGGTACTGAAACATTAGCATTGCTCCTCTCTCCTTTCACTAGTTTCAGATTATCGTTTCATACATTTATTTTTATTTATCTGTCTTTTCCCATTTTCCTACCTTTTGTTGGCACATGATCAATTAATTCCTTTTAAGCTGTTGAGTTATTGGCATACTAGGTGCCAAAATATCAGGAAGTTTAAAGTTGAAAGATTTGATCAACAATAATTTTGTTGGATATTAGCTTTACTTGTTTTTTTAAAATTTGAATAATTTGTTGCTAACAGTAATCACTTGTTTTTAGCATTAAACTTAGATGTCATTGTAATCCTCTCAAGTATAAATTACTTGAATTTCATTCAAATGAATAAGTTAGTTTTCCAACTCTTTCAAGCTTATTTTCAACTCTTTTATACTTATTACAATTCTGCTATCTTTCACAATCCCAGAAACTTACCCTTAAAACCAAAATAAGCACTAGTTAGTGCATCAATCTAGTCTATGCTCAGAACTTGCAGTGGATACAAATTACTTGTCCTTTTCACCTTAAATAGTTCGGCGGAGGATTTATTTCGAATAGACTGGTCCATACTTCCTGCAGTATACGCTGTTGGACATAAGCTACTGTGTCTAGAGTAGATGATTGTTAAAATTTTCTTCTCCTTTTTTTTTTTCATTCCTTTTATCAGTGTCTGGTGGCCTCAGATAGCATTTTAAATCTTCTATCATATAACATTCTCAATAGAAGATTGCTTTGAGTTACCTGAATCTATTACTTTGTCATTTACTTTGATAATTCTTAATGCAAAGTTTTATGCCCTTGGGGTCCAGTTCTTGTATGTAGGTAGACGAGTGCCAGATTTGGTTCATATTTGTCTGGAACCGGATTGACACAAGAGGAGTCCCGATTACTAACAGGTGTAGTAAGATTTTATAGATTGTGTATGGCACACATATCAGTAGATGTCTGTTAGTTGTTTTTCCATATTGAAGATTATGTTTACCATACGTTGGCTGCCAAAGTTCGTAGAGAGCTGCGCTTAAAATACATATTTGCTTTTGGAGCTTTTGCCCGAATGCCCCTTCTACAGAGGTTTGATGATCCAACTTGATCTGAAATTTTCTTGTAAATCGTAATTACAATTTGTCTTGCATTCTGGCATGTTATATGCTACACATTTTTGCAAATTATCTATAATTTCTTCTTTAAGATTTACGTGCAAAATATTGTGACTTTGTTGGCAAATCCACAATCAATTAATGCACTTTCTAAAATTGTTTTAGTGCATAAGTTGCTGATCTGAAATGTATAATTAGTTGTTTTTTCTGTAAAATATAACTGAAGTTAATGGTGACCTGCACTGGATTATAATTCCCTTAATGCAAGGACAATCTAGGAATATATTGGCTATTTGCAATATGATATAAGACTTGCATGTTAGTTTTCTTTTGGGAGTCTCAATAAATAGATCGTATTCGTGTCACACGATTAATAATCGTGTCGGATTCGGATTTGACCTTTTGAATTCGTTTATTCGTATAAAACACAATTAAGACACGATTTATTAAATAAATAATCGTATTTAAATAAATAATTATGTCTAAATGAATAATTATTTAATATAATAATTTTATTTATTTATATTTATACTTATTTTATATTAAATAAATAAGTTAAATTTTATATTGATTAAATAAATAGATGTAATAAATTAGATTCAGTTAATGATCTAATCATATTATAATATAACATCTATTTAAAAAATAAATAATACGATTAATAAATAGATAATACGATTATTAAATGAATAACACGATTAATAAATAGATCATATTCGAATTAAAAATTCTTAACACGATTGATAAATAAATCATATTTAGATAAACATAAAAAAAATATTATAAATTCATTAACACGATTGATAAATAAATCATATTTAGATAAACATAATAAAAATATTATAAATTCATTAACACGATATCCATATAAATATGATTTATTTATTTAAATTATACCTTTAATTAAATCACATGCCATAAAAAAAAAAAAAAAATTATATGATAGATGCCATCCGCGACTATTTGAACTTCTACTGCCTTGGTAAACATGAAGCACCATCTACAGATAATCAATCTCATATAAACCCACAAACTGAAAACCATGCGCTGGTATGCTGTTTTATCGATACATGAACCATATGTGTGATAGGTGTTGTAATTCGTATTCAAATATAAAAAGACTAGGATTATGATGACATCAATATGTGATTTTTGTACTCGATGACAACTCTCGTCATAAAAAATATTTTTTAAAAAGAATTTGTAATTTTTTAATAAACTATTTATAAATTTAAAATTATTGCTTATTAGACTTATAAAATCAATTGTAAGAACATACAAAATTGAGTTTTGCTTTATAATTATTTTTTTAGTATAAACATTCATAAATTTTCAAGCTACAAATTTTTTTATTCGAATTTGTTTAATAAAAATAATAACATTTAATTAATAGTTATAATGTGAAGTTGATGAGGGTTATAGGCATATAAATTTTTATATGCATAAATTTTTATATAAAAATTGATGTGATATTATTATTATTTAATAAAAATATAAAATTAATATAATTATTAAAAATAAATAATATGAACTAAAGGTAATTAATATTATCATATCCCATTAATTTATATAAAAAATTTATTTTCTATTATTATTCTAAATTGATCTTTTCATTTCTATTCTATTTTCTTTTTGTTGTTGTTGTTGTTTGAGTTAGGATAATAATGTTATTTCGTTAAAAAAAATAATTTTTTATAATTAAATAAAAATATGATATTTATAAATATTCAAAAATATGTTTATTAAAAATAAGCTATTGTAAACAAACAATAATATTGATTGACTGAAAATACAAAATTAAAACACTAAATATGAACAAATAATGTAAATCATTATTAAAATGTTTGGAGTTCTCTGTACATTTGCCCTTTTTTTTTTCCGATTTATGCAGTAAATTCCGGGTTTCTTATCCAAGTTGGGTACCTGAAACTGAAAATGCAAACAAATAATGCCTTGATCGGATAAAAATGTAAATAAACTGTACCCTCTGGAAAGAACAAATTTTTTCTACATCCGGTTGCACTAAAACCCGGTTTCCTCGTACCCTCTGAAACAGGTGAGGAACTTCTTGAAAATTAGGGTTTTAGTTATCTCACTGCAACTGCAAGTCACTCCACTGTTTCCCAATTTGTTCATTATCCGTTTCTTATTTTTTGTTATTTTATGGTTCGTTGGAGCCCCATGGTTGTATTTGGTTCAAAAGATTAAAGGTTCTATGCATTTTATGAAAAATCTAAAGTACTGAATTTTGTGTTGTTAAGAGCAGAATTTATTTGTTTTGTGGTTTTTGTTGATTGGCAGGTGAAAAACAACACTGAATTCACATTGCCAGGTGGGTTGGGAATTTTTCTGAATTCATTATCGGTTTATTATTTTTTGTTATGTTATGGTTCCTTGGAGCCCCGATCGTTATAATTTGGTTCAAAAGATTAAAGGTTCTACGCGTTTTATGAAAAATCTAAAGTACAGAATTTTATGTTGTTAAGAGCAGAATTTATTTGTTTTGTGGTTTTTGTTGATTCGGGTGAAAAACAACACTGAATTCACATTGCCAGGTGGGTTGGAAATTTTTCTGACGTTAACAGAATGGCTTCTATGGGACAACCACCGCTATCGCCGCTGAAAAGACAGGATCTGCCGGTATCAAGAGAGGGGGACCAACTTACTATAATCCCGTTAGGAGCTGGAAATGAAGTGGGTCGGTCATGTGTGTACACGTCCTATAAAGGGAAAACTGTTTTGGTATGGAAATGGGTTTAAAGTTTCGGGTTTTGTGCATTTGTTTTTTGCGCTTTGCTCTTGACATGTGATTTAATATTTGTTTTCTTGTAGTTTGACTGTGGGATTCATCCCGCTTACTCGGGCATGGCTGCTTTGCCTTACTTTGATGAGATTGATCCTTCAACAATAGATGTGCTTCTTATCACTCAGTATGTGCTTATTCGCTATACTTTTTTCTTTCTTTTGTTGAACACTGTGTAAAAATGTTGGAATGTGATAAAATCATAATCTACGAGAAGAGTATGTGATGCAATAAAGCCAGAGGAACTTGAGGAAGTTTTGGGTAGTTGAATTTTACTTAGGAATAGAATTAGAATTTCTAAAATTGGTTATTGAAAAATGATTCTTGAACTTATTGTTGCATATGAGATTTTGCCCCTTAACTGCAGAATTTGATTTTTTTTCACTGCAACTTGTGATTTACTCTTTTAGAAAACACTTGAATTTGGAATACTGTCAACCAAATATGTTATATATAAATTGTTCTTGTCCTCCTTCTCACACACATAAACAAACCTTATGTGTTCGTTTTCTTTCTCTTTCCTTTTTTACTGGTTGCTTGAATTGTTACATTGCTGGTTTAGGGTAACCTTTCATGTGATCCTATTAAAGTTGAGAGAAGACCATTGGATGATGAATGGATATATACTACTGTAGAGGTATTAATGAAGTAAAGTGTTCAAGAGGTCTTTGAAGAAAAGTTTTGCCACAAACATGAATTGGAGAAGACATACAGCTATGTTGATTGAATGTTGTCAGTTTCTTGAGAATGCCTTTTGAAGAAAACTGGATAACCTTAGTTGAAGTTTAATGGACCTTGCTTAGGGCATGATTAATGGATGGCCTCATGGGGCAGATGATTTCTTGAAATTTAGTATGTTGGCTTTGGAAATCTGTAGGTCTTGGGATTAGGTTTTAATAATCTGTTTGGTAAGGGTTTAAAAATTTATTTGGAAAGATATTGTTTACAGGAAAAAAAACTAATTTGGGGTACTAAATATTCCAGATATGCATTTTCATAATTGTAGGACTTTAGGTGCATTTTTTTTCAGAAAATCCTAATGTTTTGCATTTTGGCAATGCTAATGATTTTACTTGGCAAGAGTATATTCGATTTGGAAATTTCTCTTTGTAATATCATCTGCCTCTATTTAATCAGAGGTTGCTCTCTTTGTTTTTCTAAAACTTGATCTGTTAGATTTAAGTATGACATGCTATCTGCCTTTATTAATCAAATTGTCCTAGCTGTTTCTTTTTCTCTGTCAAGCTTACATTGTCATGTAATCCATCAACACTTTTCTTGTGCAGCTTTCATTTGGATCATGCTGCATCCCTACCTTATTTTCTAGAGAAGGTTTGTTGCATTCTTAACAAATTAACAAACAATCCTGTCTGTGCAGCTTTCTTCGGGTTATGCTAATATGTTCAAATCTTTTATAGACCATGTTCAAAGGCCGGGTGTTTATGACTCATGCAACAAAGGCTATATACAAGTTGCTTTTAACAGATTATGTAAAAGTGAGCAAAGTTTCAGTTGAAGATATGTTGTTTGATGAGCAAGATATTAATCGCTCCATGGATAAAATTGAGGTATGAGTGCTTTAGTTGCTGCTTGTTTTAATTCCCTTAGTCACTAGACTTGCATTTTCCCCATTCTTGGCTTTTGTTTCTTTACTGTTTATAGTTAATTAATTTGAAGTTCCCCTTAAATTTTCTTCTTCCTATGAACTTTAACTTGCAATCAGACAAACCATGACAGATGCTGATGATCATTAAGTGAGAGATTTCGGTACATTTGTGATTATTTCTTGTGTCCGTGAAACCTTCTGGTGTTTTGTGTCCACATCAATTGATGCCTTAAGTTGCTTTTCAATTTTCTCCTTACATGCTTGTTAAGGTCAAGAAATATGAATTTGAGATTTTGTTAGAGGTAGCAGAGTAGTGTGAACAAAGATCAGTCTGGTTATGACCTACATCTTTACGGTTATATTGTGGGGGATAAATGGGTACGCAAAACCCATCTCTTGCCTCTACTATTTAGGCATGATAAGTAAGAAAGTGTATTTTATGCTAATATCTGTGTACAAAAAATCGATACTCTGGAATCAATGGACATGAAGTTAGCATGGTAGTGTGCACATAAATTAAATTTTCAGTTGGGTGTATGTGTATGCTCTTGATGATGCTTTCTTTCTCACACCATTATTAATATCGCCCACTTGGCTGTCAATTTAAGCTGTAGTTCATTATACTTTTATCCTATGCAAATCATTAAATCTGTAAGTGATTTTTTTTTCAATTCTAGGTTCTTGATTTCCATCAGACAGTGGAAGTGAATGGCATTAAATTCTGGTGCTACACTGCTGGCCATGTCCTTGGT
>JAVXUL010117745.1:0-17261 GCA_035590515.1 Trichilia minutiflora | reverse complement strand
TAGCATGAATGTTTGCTAGGAAGTGTATGGAGTACACTTCCTAGCAAATATTCATAAAAATAAGAAAACAAAAGAAAGTATTTTCCTCCAAATAAGTTATTGTTGGTCAAATTTGACTCTAATTTTGATCGATGGTTATTTTTGATTAACAAGATTGAACGGTGGTCATTTTTTATTAATTCGCATAATAAATATCTTCATGATTCCACAACCTACTTCATTTGCTAGGATCTCTAGTAGATTCTAGTAGAACAATCTCCTAACCCATTTCTTTCAATAAATCATGCTTTTTGATTTTATTTCTGTCTGATAATGTTATAAGTGACTTATCAACAAGGATATTTAATTGATAGTGCACAATTGAGTCATCAAGTATGTCCATTATATTTCCTTTATCATCTCCATTAAAGAAACATGCAATGTCTAAGAATAGACTTTTCTCGTCCAAACTCAGTTCATCATAGCTAATTTTCAACATATCATGTACTTCTGGATGACATCATATTTGCTTTGAGGAGTAAGGCAGGAAGAAGAAGAATATTATGAAGAAGAATCCATGTAATGAAAATTACAGATATCTCGAACAACTGGAAGACATTCTTTAGCACAACTATAACTATTAGCTTATAACTGGCTACCATATCACTAGTTCTGGTTTTATGAAGACTACATTAATAATCTTTCAAATCTAGCTTCAGCAGAACAAACTTGTTCAACTTGTTCATTTACTCTTTTACTGTAACACCAACTTATCAAAAGCTGTTTACCAATTTGGCATTGGAAGTAATGATTACCTTGAAGCTTTGCTCGCAAACTCAAGTGTGGTTCACTTAGATGACTCCAGAAAAGAACATGTAGCCATGGTGATCAGAAACCTGCGGCTATTATGACAGACAAAAAAAATGTTGAGGTAAGGAATCCAGTAGAAGCAAATTTATTGATATTAAAGAAGATAACATTAGCAATAACATAATCTATCTATCTATCTATAGTTCTGAATCGTCATCATATTGCCCCTAGCACCAACAGACTGTAGAATTGATGGAGCAAGAAAGGCACTGGAATCCAGAATCGCCGAGTGCTTCCGATGTCCTTGACCATGATTGCAGCTTGTTTTCCTAGAAATCCAAAAGCTCCTTTGAAACTACGGAAAGTAGGGTGATAGTCAAGATGCCATGGTTATGCTGTCCAACACAATACTCTTGCAAGGAAAAACCTCACTGCAGTCAAAAGGTTGTCAGAGGAAAGACTTGTTTTGGGGGAATGATCAGTGGACTTGATTTGGGATTGTTACGTGTCGCTGTCCGTACCTTCATAACAGCCTGCAATACCAAAGTTGATCAATGTATAAGATGATAAAAATTGCAAGAGCAAATTAGTTAGAAAAACAGCTTAAAAATCAAAACAATATACTATATATAGAACATAAACCTTCCCCTTGTTCTTTATTACATCTTCACACTAGGGAACAGAAGAAAAGTCCTCCAATGGCTTGCTTTCCTGAAAGACTCTTGGTTGCTTTTAGCTATTCAAACTTATTGTATGAAGTCCATTAGTTCCTCTACTAGCTCTCATTGTGCAGAAATACACCCCAAAAACAAATGCTGCCAAGCCCCAAGAACCTACCCATTTTTTGGGTCTTACAAACCAATTGAAAAGTAAAGGAACTTTGCTGTTGAGGTGCATTGATTTGCTCTCTGTGAAGTGGTTCACCTTCCTCTTGTTCAGATTTTTTAAAACTTCCGCTTGTTCCACTCGTGCTGGCCTTATTGTCGTGAAAATCGTTGTGCAACTGCATAATTTGAGTGAATTCTTCTATCTTCTTCACTTGGTGGCACCATGTTTACAAGTAAAGTGTTGCGCTGGTCCTTGGTGGATGTGCATCCAATGGACATACCCCACAACACTTCACCTTGTAATACATCATGTTTTTTTGTCTTACTTTTGTGAAGGAAGACCTCAAACGACAACGTCTTTTGGTGGTCACCATTCGGTGCCTGAACATTAATTAAATATTTTTAATATAATAATATTATTATTAATAATATTTTTAATTAAATATTATCTAACTAATATATTATTAAATAAATTTTCTCTAAAAAAATATAAGGATATATTTATTATTAATTAGTTATTATTATTATATAATACAATAATACATTATATTATGAAATAATACAACATTATTATTTACTTTTTTGATTAAATTTATCTTACTTTTTATTAAATATTATCTAAATTTAGTTAATTAAATAAATATATTTTTATTGTTAATTAAATATTATGTATTAATTTATAATAATATTATAATGAAAAAAATTGCACTGCATACTTTCTACTGTACACACTCGGAAATGAATAGATGGTTGAAGGAGTCGTCTGCTTGCATCATCAGTTTTTGAAAATTTGATTTTTCGAATGGGCGCAAGTGCATGCATGCAATGTACAATATTGTCAGCTGCGGTCAAACACGAAACCCCTGCCAGCCACAACAGAAAATAATAATGGAGATAAAATAGATAAGAAAGAAGCCAATATTTTGAGAAAATAATTACTAATGCATAAACACTGTGCACTGTGCACTGTGCACACTTAGTCTTTACAAAGTGTAGTATGCTTAATGTATAAAATCACACTTTTGATTGCTTCACAAATCACACTCGGAAGCGTGCATGTTTTTTTCTCACAAATTGTCAAATTCATATTTTTCCGGTTGTAAAAACACTCCAAAAGTTACATTCAACAATAACAACTATTATATTCAAATACTCATTCATCAAACCATACAATACTCAAATTCAAAAATTCAAACCACTGGTGTAACCTGGTGGTTCCATCCTGGGAGAAATTCGTGTTGATTCTGGATTCGAATTATTAAGAGTGTATTCAGATGTAAGAGTCTAGTGCAGTTCCGATTTTATTTAATCGTTTTCGATCATTTAGTACCGTCGATCAGTGGGATCGAGTTAAGCGCCTATTGATTAAGGGCCTGGATCTCTTCCCGGTAAAGCTGCTCTAGGACAATCGAGGATCTGAGTCCCTCTGACGGAGTCTCTCGGGACATTCGTTGGCGGTCAGAGTTTCCGAGTTTCAAAAAAAAAAAATACAATACTCAAATTCAAATAAAATAAAAAAATAAAAAAAAATCCTTAAAGACAATGCATCAACAATAATTAATAAATAAAACAAAATTTAAAACAAATCTCAAGTATAATTGACAGAATTTTGATTGTGGATGAAAAGTTTAAAAGAAATCGGTGGTGTGTTTGACGAGTAAAATGAAAATAATAAAAGTTAAGATTTTTAAAAAAAGAGGAGTATAATGAAAAGAGAGTAATTTAGTCAACAAAATATTTATATAACAATAATTGTTTTTAAAATAATAAAATACCATATTTTAAAATAAAATTTTACAATAGAATGTATTTTGAATTAATAATATAAAAATAGGTCAATTTTGATTAAATCTCAATAAACAAAGAAAATATTTTCAAATTAATAAATGTTTTTTAAATAATATTTTTTCCTATTTGAGCAATTTTTTTTTTTTTGAAAACCTAAATGAACCAGTTATCCATTAACCTTACTCACTATGTCTCATTTGAAATTATTTTTAATATATGATTATTTATGAAAATCTTTTTTTATTTGAACCTTAAATACTATAAAACTCTACAAAAACATACACAAAATTTATCGATTAAAATTTGTATTATAGAAGAATTTTAAATTAAAAAATGTGTGATGTAGTTTAGTTTTATCGTAATCGGCCCTTAATTTTTTTTAAAAAAATTTGGGCATCTGTATGTTTATGATTTTCATACGTTTAGCCCCCCTTACATTGTAAAGCTAACTCCCTCCTCATTTCATGCATATTTTTTTAATTTCTTTAATATTTAAGGTTCAAATAAAAAATTCTCTAACATATTACATGTAAAAAAAAAAAAAAGATAATTTAAAATGAAGTATGCATTTTCAGTGATAAGGATTTATGAGTACTAATTTATTTAAACATTTCAAATTTAGAATTTTTACATAAATAGGTGTATCAAAGATAAGAATTAATTTTATTTAAAAGATATTTTTGATCGGAAACAATATATGTGTCTAACGGGCCGGTTCAGTCCATGAATCATACCAAATTGATCTGTCAAAAATCTGGTCCAAATTAGTTTGGTATATTGTTCATCTAATCCGGATCGGTTTTGGATCCATAGAAACGATCCGGTCCGGTTCTAGATATTTGAAATCGATAATCCGATCCAAAATCGATCGGACCCATGTGACTACTGACCTGACAGGTTGAATCGGTGGTTCGGGCCGATTCAACCCGTTGAATAAAATAAAAAAAGTAACAACCGTCGGTTTACTGTGTGAACCCGTCAGTGAACCGACGGGTTGAATCGAAATCGGTTCGGATCGGTTCGTCACTATTTATTTTTCGATTCCGAATCAATTTTAGCAAATATAAATCGTAAAACCAGTCCAAACTAACCCGTTATGACTATCAGTTCAAACCAGTTTCACCCTCTCTGATTTTTCGACTCGAACTGAACCGACTCAAAACCGTCGATTCCAACCCGATAGATACCATTAGGAAACAAGGCACTCAAACTCTACCATTCAGCAAAATGATACCAATGAAATGAAAGTATATTCTTTTCGAGAAATCAATCAAAACTCCATTATTATGATTTCTTTATTAAGCAAATTATAAAAAACAATGGAAACAAAATCCATTGACATGAGAGAAAGTGTTACTCTATCCGATTATTAATATGTTGGGATTGGCCACCGGCCACCGGCCACCAAGCAATCACCACTTCATTTTTTGTGAGATTAAGGTAATACATATACATATTAAGATAAATGTGAACCCATTTTTATCTTTTATTTGCCACCTTAACTTCATGAAAATTGATATAACTAAAATTTTCTCTCAACATAAAATGTCTTTAATAAAAGCATCAAGATTTGTTGTCGATGATCCATTTTCCAAAACGGCTACATGACAAATCTGTTTCACTTCTTCGGCCATTTTCCACATCTCTTCCCTTTCATCACTATCCAGATCCATAAAACTCGCCGATAAAAATTGTTCTATTAATATAGTGGATGGATGTATTAAGAAATAAAGGAGCGATTGCATGTACCCTCGTTCAATGTATAGTTTTTTTTTTTTAAAAATATTTCATAAAAAAATTCACATTTAAAAATTATTTAATTATTTTTTTATTAATTTTGAAGACTATAAATTATGAAAAATTTTAGATTATTAACTTTTATCGTATAAATCCTTAAAAATTTTAAATTATTAAATTAAGATATGATATAATTATTTATATTAAATACTCTTTATTTAAATCAATAAATTATAGAATTATTTTTTAAATATAGTCTTTACGACAGCAGAAATCGTCAAATTATTGAAATAAAATTTTGAATTATTCTTTTCAAAAACTTAAATATTTAAGTTTTCAATACTTATTCTTATTCAATTTCATTTTTAATTACTAATTTAATTATAATTTATTTCATCTAATATTTTTGTTTAAATATAACATATTCAATAATTTAGACTAAGTTGAACTTATAATTTATAATATTTTCATCTGTAATCTTTGCTATTGTTCTAAATAAGCGAATTTTATAATTTAAGCTATTAAAGTATATTATGAATTATAATTTTCCACTATAATTTTATTCTAAATTAAACTATAGGGTCGGGCGTGACAATCCTGACCTAGACTTCAATTGTAGCTTAGATTCCTTCATTTCCCCCAATTTTCTCTTCCATCCTCAGGCCTTCAGTTTTGTAGCCTTTCCCTTAGCATCCACCTGGTCATTCGGTTCTTAAATTTCTGTAATATGAAAATCGTGATTTCGGAAGTAATATTGGGAGAAAGAATGAGAGATAAGGGAGAATTACGTACCTTTTCACAGAAAAGTCTCAACAGTTTTACTGCCATATTCTGAATTCTTAGCTGTGAATCAGCCCTTATGTTGTTCGCTTTATCATTCAGTTTGAAGCAATTAATAAATAGGAAGTGTTTAGATAGTCATTCTTGATAATTTATTGTTTCTACAAATTGTAGACGTGGTGGCAGCTCCAGTAATGATCAAAGCATATTGCAGTTGCTTATCATAAGTACTTTCAACTGAGAAAGTTGCTTGATACTTGTAGTTGGAACTCTCAAAATTGTTCACGCTTGGATTTAGTAAACCCAATGAGGATAGAAAACCGATATCTTTCAGGACTTCTACAATATCACAGTAACTTAGTGTCAATCTTTTTAAAGAAGATAAGCCTGAGGGTGCAGGCAAAACCTGTCGGATAGAGCACAAAACAAGAGTCAAAAACAGAGGACTGAAATAAAAATGCGGAAATAAATAAGAAGATTTGTGAGCTGAAATTTTGGTGTTTTATTAGCATGCAATTGAAGTTGTTAACATGCCTTTAAGTAGGCTTTACACATTAACAAACTAACTTATTAACAGTAGAAATTATTGACACTAACTAGAACAAGATCTAAAACTAACTTCCATATTACTTGGTCAAGGAGTCAGATATTACGGTTGTCAACTTTGAATCTGTTAAATGTGATCCAATGTACATGATTGTAAGTTCAAGAATTGCTGAGTGTATGAGCTGGAAATGAGTAAGTGTTCGTTGGTTATTTAGTTAGTTATCTGCAGAATCTTGAATCTTGAATTCTTGGATTCTTGAAAACCAATAAGGAGCTAGCTGGATAGGTATATAATAAGCTGGTTTTAAGCTTGTAAAATCATCATCTTTCTTTCTCTCTAAGCTTGAATATACTTGATGCATTCTTGGTTAATTTCACTCTCGTTCTTGATTGGTTCTTGTGTTCTTGTTATTCAAGTTTTGCTGTAGTTGCTTGGAGAATTCTTTCTTTCTCTGTTAGGTGAATGCGTGATTGGAAGATAGCTTGATACAAGCTGGAGTTGCTGCTTGACAATCAAGATGTGAGAGTATAGATGTACCTTCTATCATCCGAAGCATATACAAGGATTGTTTCAAATAAAACTGATTCTCCACTGATTTATTCATATACAAAGCCTTCAACTTCTCCCACATACCTCTCACAGTTGTCTCAATGGCGCCTTCCCAAAGAACTTCATAAGAGAAATTTAAGAAGATACACAATCTTATCTTTTTATCTATAGTAACAAAATATTCATCGCCCAAATTCTCAGGCTTTTTCTCCTTTCCTTGAAGAACTAACTCAACTCCATCCTGGATTAGGATGACCTCCATCTTGAACTGTCACATTCTAAGGTTTACACTCTGATCAAACTTTTTAATATAGGTTTTTATTATTGTCATTGTTGCTAAAATCTCGAAAGAGGCTCTGATACTAATTTGTTGGAAAAATATTTCTAGGAAATAACAAAAGAGATTTTGAACAACTAAATAACAAAACAAAAATAACAAGATATCAATATTTACGTGGTTTAGTCAATATGAGCTACGTTCACGAATGAAGACGAGTAAAATATTTTACTATCTTTAAAATAGGAGAATACAAAATTTAGAAGAGTACTCCTAAACTTATAAATAAAAGAGAGCATAACATTTTAAAATAGAAAGGTCGGAGTTAACTTCAATTACTCAAATAATTTCGAGGCCTAATTTACAAAAAACCCAAAATTTAAATACTTTCAATTATTTTATACTCTTTAAAACCCATGTACTCCTCCTATTTATAATATAAAGAAGGGGAGTAATAAGTTTAATTACTTTATGTGGGAGTATATAAGACATTTATGTGAGAGGATATAAGATAGCAATACAAACAAAATAAATATTGATAAAGAAACAGGCGGCTGTAAGTGTAATATATAAATATTAAATTCTAGTCCAATCCTAGGATAATAACATCGCATTATAATATAATAAACAAAAGATATGTTGATTTCTTGGCTCTATCCAAATTTAATATCCAAAAGTTGAATCAACACACACCTAGCTAGTCTTTTTTTTGTCGTTTAATATACCAAACCCCAAATCAATAAGCAAATAAATAAAAATATGTAACACTCACTAAAAGTTAATTATGATTTTTCTTTTAAAATATAACGCAAACACCACAATTTTAAAGAAAACCATAAATATAAACCAATAGGATAAAAATTTAACTTTATATTTCTCACTTTATCTTTCGCATGGGTCGAAATAATTAAATATTCCTGAATTGGCTTTCACGTGGGTCGAAATAATGGCTTTCACGTGGGTCGAAATAATTAAGTATTCCCTTATTGGCTTTATGGATGCACTATAAGAATTGAAAGCATAAGCCTGTATCTTCACAACATAATTGATTAGCTCCTTAATTTCAACATTTCTTACAGCATGCACTAATCCTTTCAATTTTCTCCTCTTTCACCGTGGTTGATGCAATCGTTCCCGACTCTTGGACCAGCTGATTTCCTTAATTTGCTGGGAAGAGGTAAAAGAAATAATGAGGCTAGTATAAAATCCACCACCGACTTCCATTGCAAATTATCCAAAACCAAGTTCCCATTAAGCTACGTGACGAAGAAAATAACATCCTGTGCTCCAGTAAAGTCTGCTTTCCAACATAAAAGTAAGTAGTAGAGTTCACTGGAAATCATAGTGTGAGTTGTTCCATATTTGTTCTTACTTTCTGAACTAATATATTTTTGTTTCTATAGGATCGTGGTCTTCCACAAATTCAGTGTAATGATAAAAATTAGCAGATTCCCCTTGTTTAGTCCAAGGGCTTGCATCGATCATTTATGCTTTTTGTCGGTTATCCTACACGTACATACATATTCTGTATAATATGACTGATGTGATTTTATCTATTTTGGTCATTAATATTTATTAATTTATTAACTCCTTGTCTTTCCAAATTTAATAGGGTAAGGCCGATGGATGACGAAAATTATCAATTCGCTATTGATATTGCGGGGACAGATGATGAAAAGGATAAGGAGTTTATTGATAATATTAAGGAAAAGCTTTCTCAGATAAAAATCTTATCTGGAAGATCTTCTCGCTCAGACCGTTATATTAGAGAAGTACCGAAGCATCTGCGCGATGTGAATGAAAAAGCCTATGAACCACAAATAATTGCAATTGGTCCTTATCATCGTCAGAAAACCAGCTTAAAACGGATGGAAAAACTAAAACTACGCTGTCTTAAAATGCTTCTTCAACGAACAAGGGAGCATGATCTGAAAAGTTATGTGATGGCCATGCGGAAATTGGAAAAAAAGCTCGTGCAGTTTATGTTGGCAACCGAATTACTCCCAATCGGAATGATGAATTTCTGGAAATGATGCTTCTTGATGCTTGCTTCATTGTTGTGCTATTTCGCAACTATTGGCAGAAGGCAAAGCGTAATGAACCTCTTTTAGATTCACGTTGGATGGAGCAGAAACTGCGCCGAGATTTGTTGTTGCCCGATAATCAAATTCCCTTCTTCGTTCTCTACGAATTCTTTAAGATCACTAAGACGCCGGACGAAAACGAACAGGTGGACGAAAGAACTCATTTCCTTAAAATGATTTTTAATTTCTTCGTCTCTGTACTTCACAACCAAAGCTATGAACAAGATGCTGAAGAGGTGCGGAGAACGGGCAGCTACCCTTTCTTTCATTCTGAAAAATTTCAAGATTCGAATGGTAAGTTTCAAAGGGTCTGTTAATTTTAAAAATTCTGAACTAAATTGGGAGTAATTTGTTATTTAATTTTAAGTCCCTTCATTCATTAATATCTGATACTTTTAATTTAATTTCTCATTAACGATTAGCTTTAGTCTTTTCCTTTCAGAATTTAAGAATATATTTATTTTCTATATTCTTACAATTAATAATTGACACAAACTTAATTTTAAAACATTACTAAATTTTTAATGAACACTTTCAATTTTTTTTAAAAATTATGAATCTAAATTTTAGTTATTTTAGTATAATTATATTCTTTTTGTTTTCTTTTTATAGGTAATTTGGCCTCTTTGAGGTGTTCTTTACTTTAAAAAAAATATATTTACCTTGTATTATAGAGAAAAAAAAAATATTTATAAAATATGTAAAATTGAATTGTATTTTGAATTTGTCTATCTTAAACAAAACTTTTGGAACCGTCACTGATGCTGTACTATAATTTCAACATCGCAGCAATTAAGCATCTACTGAGCTTGGTACACGACGGCTTGGTTGATCAGGTAGTACGAGAGTCGCCCAATAGTGGTACCAGAAATTGCAACTGGAGTATATGTTCGTTTCTTAAAACAAAAGAAAAGAAAGGTTTTCATCGCCGTTGCGCCACACAGCTCAAAGAGGCTGGAATCGAGTTCAAGGAGGTGAAAAGCAAGAGCTTATTCGATATCAAGTTTGAAAATGGAATACTGAAAGGAATAATGAAAATCCCAAGATTAAAAATTGATGGTGGCACAGAGTCTTTCTTCCAAAACCTCATCTTTTACGAGCAGTTGTACGTAGAACAATCAAATCATCCTGTCATTGACTATGTTAATTTCATGGACATTCTCATTAATTCAGAAAAAGATGTGGAATTACTTTGTCAGCAACACATTGTTGATAATTGCTTGGGTGATGATAAAGTGGTCGCAAAAATGTTCAATAAGCTGGGTAATTTGGTCACGTTTTCGTCTAAAGACCATTACAGTAAGATATACGCGAAAGTGAACAAGCACTGTGTCAGTCGTTGGTACCAATGGATGGCAAACTTAAGGCTCAATTATTTTAACACTCCATGGACTTGCGCTTCCGTGCTGGCTGCTCTTTTACTGCTTGCTCTTACTATGGTACAAACTGTGTACACGGTTTTTGGTTATTACAAATAAATGACAAAGTCGTCTTCCAATGTAGAGGCCGCCTCTTGATGATAATAGGAATATCATGAAGATTGAGGGAAATGCTAAGATGGATTTTCCGGTTTCCACATTTCTTAGTAGCAGAAATAAAGCTGACCTTGGATTGTTTAATTTCGACTGCAATTTAAATTGATGTATGAGTTTAAGTCAAGCAGGACAGTGGACTTTGGTAATTTAATTATGAACATTTTCATGTTTACCAAAATCATGAATTGTTATGCTTTCTTTGTTCCTTCACTTGTTAAGAGTTATTTATTCCACTTTTTTCTTTAATTTTTATGTTTGATTTTAAATTAATTAAAATCAAACATATTTTTCTTTACTGTATATACTATGCTTATGTCACAGTCCGAAATCCTCAGACTATGACCGACAGGAGACAAGGCTGGCCCTATCTCCCTAAACCTCTATTAGCATACATAGTATATATATAAACATAAGAACAATAAACATGAAATGTGAAATTCACATCTGCAACATACATATACATAATTCAATATATTTATATATTATGATTACATATCTCAAAAGACATGACAGACGACATTGCTTAATACAGATTGACTATGTATGAGTAGACCCAACCTTAGTGACTGCACTCTAAGATCCTGATCTATTTGCCTGCCTTCTATACAAAAGTTAAGGTACTTGCAAAACTGAAGTGTGGTGGTGGTGGGGTAAGTCTTTGGAAAGACTTAGTGAGTAACTCAAAACATACATGAGATTAACATATTAAAGAATTAATATAATTTAAACAATTAGCACGCATACACGCAAAACATACCTATCATCATGTATATGTGTATCTATACATATCTATATCTATACATCTTTCTTATAAATATAAAGCGTATATACATTACCATACTTGATTCCGTGTAACAATGTATATCCATTCATTGTAAACATCACCTCCTAAGAATCTGTATATAATACACGTATCCTGTCTGTATTTGAAGGTGTATGACATATGTATCGTAAACATTTATCGTAAGCATTATCACTATATATTGTACACATATGTTTGTGTATATAAATATGTCATGCATATGTCATGTCTCTGGTCTTTATCCAGGGCTATACACTTGACCGGATAGAGGGATAAATCTGTATGGTATGCACATATCATGTCTGGTCCATGTCCAGGGCTATGCACTTGACCGGATAGAGGGATAATCTATTCTCAAAGCTACGCACTTAATCGGGCAGAGGGACAATCATATCTGGATCCATGAATCAAATCTATAGCACACTTACAATTAATGTATAGTCGTGTGTATACTAACTTTTATGTGAGTGGAACAATTATAAACATGTGAACATACTTTTTACTTATTCCAGGTTTTCTAGCAGTCACAATCAATGACTAACATGAGTTATTTCTTGAATATCTTTTGAACCACACATTGGTTTTAGGGTTTTTTTATACCATTTTAAAGAAGACACATAGGGCTACAATTTTTACTGAAGAATACTTTCACAAATAATGCCTGGATCAGTACAGAAAATTAAATGACGTAAGATATTACTTATTCCCGTCTCAGTCTGTGCATCATTACGAAAATTTAATAACTTTCTAAATGCTTAGCGAAATTGAATGAGGTTTGAACCAAATTAAACTAGACATCTGAGGCTTCGATTTGATATAAAAAAATTCAGAAAACAAATATTTCCTCTACCATTTATAGGCCCTGAAACTTCCTTCTCAAATCAGACATTGGATTTATTTGACTATACATTAATTAACTACAGGACTTATTCACTCTTTATTGTTTCTTCAATAATTCCTTTAAGCTAACCATTTATTTATGATTTCGTTAACATGTGTACCAGGGATTCATTATAAGCTCGACGCTTATACATGCATATATTTACATAATCATTCCAGAAAAAACAACAACAACAATATATTAGTAAACTGTCTCTTAGTCTCTTCATCCTATGTTAGTTATACTGTATTTTCATTCTTTTGAGAACTAACTTTTACCGCTTTCGTATGTATTTCGTGTTAATATACATCCTTAACTAATGCATAAAGCTTGATTAATCATATCATGCTAAGAGAACACATATCCAAACAATTACATTAGGCCTTCTCTAAGCCTTAATCTCAATTAGCGCATCAACGTCTAAAGGTTCTCGATAACACAACACATCACATCATTTCCATACATATAATTATAAGCATGAACATAATGATAAACATCACATTTAAAAGAATAAAAAGAATATAAGTATTCTCCTTCTAACACAAAATCATAAACATTGTCTATGTCTACCACAAACAAGAAAACCGCCTCCTGGTTTCCACCACAATAACAAATCCATCGCCTCCCATTTATACACCAATGTATAAAAATCTTTTTAACATATTAAAGTATAACAAAATATTATAAAAATCAATATTAATCATACACACGTATTGGACAGTCCTTTTTTTCCTAATATCAAATACAGGTATTTTAGAATACCTTACTTATTATTCTTTACTAGGAGAGGAAGCTACCGGTTTACTTAAACAATATAATACCAATGCAAAGTATTATTAACCAAATCGAGCATTACTAAAATCAACATACAAGATCGAAAGCTACGACAATGTCCCCTTGACCTCGATCATTCATACATACATTAAAACAGTGGTCTGTGGATCTCACAACTCATGTCACCAAACATCTCTACCCATCCGTTACTAATATACTAATCAACACATCATTTAATCATTTTATCAAACACTTGGTAGACACTCACCATGTCTTCTTATATTTTACGTCATTGTACATATCTCACTACAAAATTTTATAATTCATTCATCTCATCATGCATTGCACTTTTCTTGGCAATATTCCTAATAATCACATTCATAATAAATCAATATTTATAGTCACTTAGACATTTCATCAAACACTTGGTGTGCCAAATATTCCTAACCAATTTTCTTTCTAAATTGTAAGCCTAATACACCTAATATTATAACCATCTAATAAAACAACTCTAGGAACAATGAGATGTTATCAATCACAACAATCATTTCAAACTAAACGATCCAAATCAATTAATTGATAAACCAACCCACATCTTTCTCTTAAATTCATGAAAAACATAGGTTTCATAGTGAGAACTACTTACCAGGAGTTTATCAGACCTTTACGAGATAAAATATCGGATTTTGGAGGTTAAAATACGGAAAAAATCAAAATTTTTCTTCAAGCTACAGTGAGTTCTGAGCACTGTTCCAATGACTTTTCTGGTAACTTGAAACTAGTAGCTGATGCCCCTCGTTGACACGAGTTTAATGGGGCAAGCGGTGTATCAATCCGACGTGTGTACGCGAAGTTATGACCGAAATACACTTTCTCTCTCTCCTCTCCTCTCTCCCTTCTCTTCTTCTACCTCTCTGTTTCTCCCTGCCCAAAATGAATTTGAGAACTCAAATCATGTATATATAGACCTCAAGGGCAAATTTATCATTTTGAGATAAATTACTCTTTAGGGGTAAAACGGTCATTTCTCATCTTGTGTCGCATTCCGACCTTTGTTTCGCTCTTTGTCTTTATAGCGGACTTTATTTCTCACTCCAAAATTTATCACCAAAATATGTAACCTCTTCTTAGAAAATCTTTCACATCATCAATTTCTGTTTCCGCTCGTTTTCGTCCGTTTTTCATCCAATTTTTCACAAAAAACGTCATAACTTTGTCATTCCTTAGCCAAATTAAGAGCCGTTTGCGATGTTGGACTTTACACATTATAACCATCCTACTGATCTCAAAAGATCCAAAAAACAAATTGGCTATAAGAGTACTGCTTTGAAAATCGAGCTATAATTTTACTCATTTAGTTGGAAAATGTCATAACTCTCTCAATACTTATCTAATTCGAGCGCCGTTTATGGCATGATCATCTAAATATTACAAGCTTTCATTCAGTACCAACCAATACTAATTCTGATACTGCTATAGTAACTATATCTAAATTATCAAAATACCCTTCGTTTATTTCTATTTACTAAACTACCCTTGCATCGAGATACGGGATATTACATCATTACCCATAAAACACAGAGAATATAATTTTGGATAAATTCATATAGTCGTATTTTCATATAGTAAATTCACTTTGTTGTCAACTCCTAATCGAGTGTAGGTCATAAAGTAGTCAAATATCTAACTTGATTATAGGATTAGAAAATCAATCATAAACAGGATTTGTGAATTTGAAAACTCATTTTCAAAAATTACATACTCTAATTAGAGATTTTGATTCCTATGTATGATATTTCTATCTAGGATTTTAAGCTTAAATATCTGAACCAACATATTTCATATTGATCATCTCTTATTCTCATACAACAAGAATATATTATTATTAAGCTTCTTTCACTAAGTGTAACTAGTTTAGTGCGATATATACAAATGAATGATGTGTTTTATTATAGATAGCAGCTATGATATCTCAAGTTAAAGGACTAGTGATACACTAGTACGAATATATGATGAATTATTGACCGCAGATAATCGCTCATGTAATTCATCACATTTGATCACATTTAATAATACGTTCTTAAACGTAATACCTATGTTTATGCTCTTGTGATATAAGACTCGTCACCCAATTATTAACATCAAATATTAATCATTGGCAGTAACTAAATATACCAATCATATAATGTCATTGTCCCCAATGACATTACCTTAATCGAGAACTTATTCAAATGTATTTAAATCATAAACTTTATTCTCATCTTTACAATATTTTACAAATAGAGTCTTGATACATAATACATCATGGGATATAATTTTTTATTATTATAATAATTAATTAAATAAAGCATAACTAAAAATAATGTAAAATAATAAAAAAATATATTTATAATTAATCGTAAATATTTTATAATTAATCACTAAAATATATTTACAAAGGATAATATTCCTAACCTGTGAGCCACAATTAAATCTAGGGTATATCTCTAACAGATAAAACCCATATGTTAAAGTTTAGAAAGGAAAAAGTATGTAGCATGGATGCTTAATATGTTTAAATGCTTAAATGTATGAGTATGTTATGAGTTTGAATCTCTTACACCTCATGCCCTTGTGCATGTTTAAAATTTAAAAATAGGGGAATCATAATGTTAAGAAGAGTATGACATGTTTGTATCATTTTATCAACAAGTGATATCCTTTTGAAAACAACAAGTAGTATCAAGTACTTCATATTGATTTTGTGTTTTTGATGACAAGTGATTTAAATTCCGTATTGAATTCCTTGGTGATTGAATGATTCTTATGTTATCTACTATGTATATGAGATTAAAGTTCCTTCTTTGAATGATGACAAAAATAGAAAGAAATTTGATGATTTGATAGATAACCAAGTGAAAAGGAGTGATCATTTAAAGGGAAGATTGAAAGAGGGAAAAACATTGACAGGGAAAGTTAAACTTTAAAATTGTATGCTAGATTAAGGGGGAGTTTAACTTATCATAAATAAAATTGATTTGAATACCTTTGGATTATTTTGTCATCATCAAAAAATGAGAAGAGTGATAACATATGTGTTTTTTATGATGAATAATGTATTTTATTAATTAGATTAAAGTTATTTAAATGAATAAATGAATTACTTTACAATTAAGTTCATATGTTGTTTGACTAATTGGTTCGATTATTTTGCAAATGAGTTTGTATTGATTTGATAAAAAATATGGTTTCATTAATGCATTAATTTAATTATATGTTGATCACTTCAAATAATGATAATATTAATAATTATATGGAGCACATGCCACATTGAAGGTCAAAGGCTAAGAAAAGTTTAAGTGTAGGTTTATATATCGTTATGTAATAGCTTAAGGTTTGATACATACGTAATAAGCTTAAGATGCATAAGTACAAAACCAAAAAGTATCAATATATCATCTTTCAAAACCAAAATATCGATATCTTCAAGCAAAAATATTGATATATGAAGGAGAGGCAAAGACTCAAGTGATTAATATATGGAAGTATTGATACATTCCTCAAAAATATTGATATATATATGATAATGATGAAGACTATGAAGTAGAATATGTAGAAGTATCTGAAGGAAATCGCTACATACAAACATGCAGTAGAATATAAAACTCTTGATTTTCAAATAAGGATCCATGTGATCAACCTAATTTTTTATCAAGGTATGAATTCATAATTCATGCCTTTATGCATGAATATGACAAATCAAAAGCGTAAATTGTAACGACCCGTACCTCACCTCGAGGGTATAATTGTCATTTTCTATTCTTTTAATTCATGTTTCTGCATTTATCTTAGGCTTCATGGGGTTGTGGGAGTGTTATGTGGCTCGTGTGGGGTCTATTCTGTAAAATTCAAT
>JAVXUL010117715.1:0-17264 GCA_035590515.1 Trichilia minutiflora | reverse complement strand
CTTTTACCTCCGGTTTAAACAGGCCGGCCCGTTTAACCCGCGGGCCAAAAACCATTGACCCTAACCTATTTATTTTGCGGGTTAAACGGACCGGCCCGTTGGACCGAAACCGTTTTGACAACTCTAATTATTATCACATTCATGCTCTTTTTAAACCAATTTTGAATCCGAATAATATTTAAATAAATTTTAGATATTTGCAAGTATCTATTACACCGTAATCTTATGAATTGACACATGTAACAATAGTTATGAGTTTAAGAAATACATTTTATTAGATTAAAAAAATGCATCTCTCATGGACAAGCAATTCTTTAAACTCATTTTCAAATGCAATCAAAACATAAACATAAATCCAAATTAATCCAAATACACGTATGTCAGTCCCGTACCTATAATTTAAGGGTATATCTGTTAATTTATCTTTTTATTATACATGTATTTGTCCTCATTTCATACCCCCATTAGCATGTCAACACGATTTCATATTTTTTTTAAGAATTTGAGTTTGTTAAAATAGAGTTTTGAGGTCGTGAACGTAGGGACCTCAATATAATTAAAAGTATATTTTATTTTGAGTGGGACCCCAATGATATTTTTTAAATTTAGGGAGATTAAAATGAGATTTTCAATTTTGAAGAGTTCGATCGATCGAATAGGGTGAGTCGTTCGACCGACGTTTTGAGAACTCTTTGAAAATTTAATGGCATTAATTCGTTCGAACGAATGGAGGGATTCGTTCGACTGAATAAGCCATTCGTTCAGCCTAAGATTGGTTCGTTCGATCGAATTAGATCTCGTTCGACCAGCTAAATGAAAGCTCTCTAACTTCCGTAGACGTCGAAGGATTCATTCGAACGAACTTTGATTCGTTCGAACGAACTCTTTTTCGTTCGATCAAATCAACATGAAATGACGAAAATTACCTTCTTCTAAAAGCTTCTCCTTAAGAAAACTTAAGGGTAAAATGATAATTTCGCTCATTTTCTATAAATAGGGGGCCAAGGCCCAGATTTCCCACTTTGTTCCTTCTTTTCTTCCTTCGCTTCTCCTCCCCCTCTCCCTCACGCACGTTCTCTCTCTATTCTCTCTATCTCCCACATACATTTTGCCGCACCTTTGATTTCTCACTGTCAATCGTTTGTATTCTTCGTATCTAACTTCTTGGGAGCGTCGTTTTAGTGTTGGAGCACGGAAACCCAAGAAGAAGAGCTAGGGTTCTGGACTTCATTTTGGGACTTTCTGGGTTTGAGGCCAAATCAGGACAAACCGACCACACCACGAGGTTCATAACTTCGATTCTAACTCTTCTGTATATTCATTTTGTATTTTTACCAACTCTGATTCGAATGGATTTTACTGTTTATCTGAGTAGATTTTGATTAAATTTGACATGTGCATTGTGGTTTTTGAATTTTAGTTAGATTTTAGAATAACTTAGCAAGTCGATAAGAATTTAGAAATGTGATTTGGAGAATTTGGGTGAATATGAACAGTAACGGGAGTTATTGTTCCGACAAGCTCACGAGGCTACTTGTCTAGTTTGTGAAATCGAGCCGAATTACATTAGTTGAGTAACAATTTAGGTTCGTCGTAATTTCGTTTTAGTAACTAGACGAGTATCGAGAGTTTAAGTTGATTTTGTGTATTGTTCGAATTTAAGAAAACCCGGGGTTAGCATACATTTCACGAAAATACATTTTACTCAAATCTGAGATTGTATATTGATATATTTGGAATGCTTGTGTTTAGGTAACGACGCGCGAGCGAGGTATCCGTATGACCCGTCGAGAAACGAGAGAAATTAGGGAGTGTATACCCTCCCTAAGCTATGAGTGGACATTTTATATTTTTATCGCTTAAAAGAATAATTTCTAATAAATGTTTTACATATTTGATCTATGTTTTTATTTTATGTTTTTATGAGAAATGGCCAATGGCCAAGTTATATCCTATTTTTACGTTTTGATGATGACTTATGTCGATGATACTGTTGTTAGACCAAGTTTCATATTTGTTATATGATGATATGACCAGATCTTTATATTTTTGATATGATGATGGCCGTGAGTGCCGAGTTTATGTATATTGATGATAACGATCATGTGGATCAGGATTATTCACTATAGCTACAGTGGAGGTAGCCTAGGATCGAGCTGATTGAGAGGTCGTCCAGGTGAGTAGAGACTACACAAGTAGGGTGTACGATTGTTAATTGTGATAGTTTGACCACCTGTGAGTCTCGTCGAATTAGTTACAGATATTACCTCGTGGCTAATCCGAGGCAAACATCAGTGGTGGGCTTGTTTTTATAAAACTTAACTATGCATATTTTATTCCTTGCATTTAAAAGATTTATTTTTATAAATAGCATGATTTTAGTGCATAAAACCCACTGACGATCTCGGAATGCCAGGGCCAGGGTCATCTCTGAGAAAGACAGCCAGCCTGTTGATTTTCGGTATAAGATTCACGGTTCATACTAAAAGAAGTATCTATCATTTTCTTGAGTATGCTTTTCTACTCATAATCATATTTTATTTATTTGTGGTTATTTTGCTTTGGTTCACTTACGGAGTATACTCTTGTATACTCACCCCCCTCACCTTTCAATTTCAGGTTCGTTTAGGTTGACGGCAAATAGTGGTGGTGACACGTTGGAGTTTGAGAAGTACAGGTAGATTCATGACATTGACTCACTTAGGGTAGTCTAGTCCATTGGATCCATTTTTATGACTTGAGCCTGTATTTGTGTTTATCGATTTGAAACGAATATGTAAGCTAACTTGATATTACTTTTATTATATTTGAGGTTTGATACTTTTACCTTATGAAATTTGGTTTGGGGAAAAGAATGAAAATGTTTATAGAAGTGTTTGTGGCCCATTGATATAATTTAAAGTTTGGGTGGATTTGGATGGTTTGACTTTGAAAGTGTTTTATCGAAAATATTAGAAATACTTTATATTTATTTATGATTTCAGCCTTACAAGTTCTTAGTAAGTTTTCTAGGCCTAAGAAATGCTTATTAGATATCTGTGATGATTATCACGTGTAGGACCCATGAGTTGGGGCATGACACCCTCCCCTCTCTCCCTTGTCAAATAAATTCCCAACAAAATGAACCCCTTATAGCCTATTTATAGGCATCAGGGGTAAAATTATCATTTTGAGATAAATTGCTCTTCGAGAGTAAAACAGTCATTTCTCATCCCGTTTTACATTCCGACCTCTATTTTGCTATCTGTCTCTATAGCGGGTTTTGTTTTCTAGCTCAAATTCATTACCAAAATGTTTAGCCCCTTCTTCGAAAGTCTTCGAAATTATAAATTTTCGTTTTCGTTCATTTTCAATCGTTTTTCATCCGATTTTTTACAAAAATATCATAACTCCGTTATTCTTTATCTAAATTAAGTATCATTTGCGACATGAGACTCTACACATTATAAATATCCTATCGATCTTAAAATATCCAAAAAAACAAATTGGTTATAGTGGTGCTGTTTTAAAAATCGGGCTGCGATTTTGCCTATTTAGTTAGAAAATATTATAACTCTCTCAATACTTATTCAATATGAGCGTCGTTTATAGTATGATCATCTAGATATTACAAGCTTTCATACGGTATTCATCGGTGTGAATTTCGATACTGCTACAGTAACTATACCCAAATTATCAAAACACTCCTAGCCTATTTCTATTCATTTCACGTCTCAATTAACATCCCAATCATACACTTATGCTTGTACCTTATAAATCAGTTACTGCACACTCATACAAGATGAATAATGTGATAATTAACACCTAGGCACGTATTTTTGAAGAAAACAAAAATATCCTTCATGAATAAAATGACAAAATGTCCTAAGCTAATATACGGGGTATTATAATGAACCACTTGTTGGCCAATTGAACGTCACTCAAACTGTATGGTATAATCAAACTTTCATACAAGCCATTTTTGATTTTAATGCACCTTGGCAACACAAATATCGTCTTTGAACTTATATTAACCAAAGTGAACCCCAAACTTGATTTTAGACAAATTTGCATACCATGGAATCTCTAATGCTCAAGCAACCTCACTAATAATATCTAGACCCATGAGTTTATTAATTATTAACTCAGCATTATAGTCAAGTCTCTACTCGACTGTGATATTGAAAAGCTTGAAATTATACAAAAGATTTTGAAGTAGACGAACACGACCAAGAATAATCCCATTATCCCCCAAAATTGAGTAACTATACATTCGAGGTAACCAACAAGGTCCTAGATCTCATACAACCTTCACTCCACACAATATTAGCAAGACTTCAATCCCGCGAAGATCATTTCTTTTACATCCATAAATTTTTTAAAATGCAAGCATATTAATCCATTTATGCATGAAGAACACCTAACTAAGCAAATTTTCTATGAAGCAATTTGCAGGTCCATAGTTTTAATAATTCAGCCACCATCTTATAGACACAGAGAACAGCAGACAAGTGAACTAAATAGCTCTTTAAAAGGTGAACATATTCAAATAAAATGCTCACAATCATTTTCTAGGTTCAAACAAACAGCAACCATACAAGCCAACACATACAAAGTGAATCCATCATTGAGAAAAAAAAACAAACAAGAAGCATACATTGGCCTTAGCGTAATAAATGAAGGTTTTCTAGTCCCTTTCCTTTCAGCTTATAAAAGAGAGGGTTGATACTGTCAAGGATGTGTTTCAAATGGATATCTAGAAAGATTATAGGTTCTTTATGAAAACTCTTGAGTGGCTAACCTTGAAAAAGATATTTTCGATGACTATTAGAAAACCTTGGTGGGTTTTTTGTTGTTTCTTTGGAATGGCTATAGGAAAGATTTTCTTCTTTTTTTTTCTCATTGCTAGGGTTGTCCTTTTATAGATGAGGGATTTGAAAGCAAAAGAAAATCAATTAAGTCCTCATTCCTTGTATGATAGCTTTTCCTACATATGGGAAAGATTTTTTTGTTTCTTTATTTAATAAATATATGCATTCAATTTTTAAGGATTTCCTTATAAAATTGGAAGGCAATAATAAATTTTTTTCATATGTCAATTTCATTTCCTTTTCTTTTAAGGTTCCCATAGGAAAGAAAAAAATTATTTCCTTCATTAAATCACTTACTAAAATCAAAGAAAAAAATTAGGTTATGACAATAAGTAACTGTCAAGCAGTTTTTTATCACACATAGACTAATGCAGTTCTAAATGTATTTATCTAATAGATAGTATAGAGTAAAATTTCACCATGTGTAAAAGCAATTACAATTCTATAACAGTCAGATAAAGGAAAAAACTAAACAGAAACCAGAAAGAAAGTCATACAAAATTAAATTACGGCGTTAAGAATCATGTATCATTATTGAACAACAACATTTGCTTATTTTACTCCCATTTAACTAAGAAGAACAAAAAATATTTTTGTCTTAATCATCCATGGTCAGGGAAAATTATATATTCAAAAATTATTCATACTGCCTTTAAAAATTAGAACATAATTGGAATAGATCTCTACCTTTACTTTTTCTCCATTAATTGACAATATCTTATATGTCATTATTGTCAATAATAATGTGAAGAATAAATAATAATCAAATTCTGGAATTCAAAAAAATAAACACACACAATTGGCTTGAATGTGTGAATTAAAGGGAAAAAAGAGAGGAAGAAGAAAAAAATCAGTTGATAAGTATAAAGGGGAAGCAAGGTGAGTGATTTTGGCCTTATACATCGATATAGGAAGGCTATAGCTTACACTCTTCTCCATCAACCTACTTCTTATGCCATGATGCTGGAAGCATTCATGTTCTCTTCCAGTTTTTTGGTCTTGAAATCAAGTCATAAAAGATAATCTCAGTTAAAAAATGAAGATTAATGCAGGCAAGAATGTATGCCACTAACTATAAATATGTTTTTCATATACTTATCAATAAATGGAAAATTTCAATCACTGTAGAATTATGTTTAAATATGAATTATTTTAAAATATCTGCAACAATACCTAGAGGAGTGTCAAGTTTAGATATCTTGTTCTTTGTATATATAGTGTGGACCATGAATCTTTCTCTCATTAATGTTTGAAAGTGATAAATTCTGTATCTTGGATCAGTAATTTTTGTAAGTGTACAGAGTCAATCGTAGTAATAAAATCCTGAAAAGTATTTTAAAGTATCGAATCCAAGAAAACAATTAACTAATCACACTCTAAAAGATTGAATAACAAAAATAAGAATTAATTTTATAAAAACAACTAAAACAAACAAATTAAAACTAAAATTAATGATGATAGCAATTAAAGTTTTTTGCAAAGAATACAAATGTTAAGTATCCAAAATTCACCTTTTAAAATGTATGATATGAATTCATGAATAGTTTCAATTATGAATGTTAATTAACCTAATTATTACCCTAATTCTCCACTAAGCTATTAAGGTTATACTTAGACTAATAATGATTACATGTTAGTTTTTCAATTATTAACTAAGTCCTATAAGTTCTTTAGTTAATTTTCATATAACATCATAAATAACCAAAATATTATTAGTGTATGTCCTAAAAATCATTCATGTTATCAGTTTCAGGGTTACAGTATATTATAATATTTCATAATAAATTAAAAAAAAGAGTTTTTTATTCATATATATAAATTACTTCCTTTATTAAATCATACTATATAATAGAGTATATATGTAAATTATCCAGATAATTTATTTAATAGTTAAATAAAATTATTAAATTCGTTTCCTATATAAGTGATATTGACTGTACATTAATATTATATAGTAAACATACCAAATGTCATTCATAAATATCATGAGATGATATTAGTGAGGGAGACAACAAAGGTCATATCACAAGGACATTGGTATAGATTTATAGTTAGAAAACTATTTATTGAACATGATCAAAAGAACGATAAATCACATGATATGCATGCAATCAATGATTTATTATAAGATTGTATTAGTGTACGATATGATCCTTTGACCTGAGATATCAGAAATAGATCTTATGTGGTTACATATAGTTTATATAGTATATAAGTACAGGACTAGTCACGTCTTGTATATTAAAATCAACTTAGTTATACGTTAATCATATAAGAATCTAAATGATGGTCAAGATAAAATCTATTGACTCGTTTGATAGGACTGAGAGTTTAGCTAACTCTCTTCAGGTTCAAATTCTTAAACGAATGTCGATGAATATCTAAAAATAAATCTTCGATCAAAGTAAAATAAACGTCACATGAAGAGTTTATGGGGACAAGTAAATAAACGTCATATGAAGAATTCATGGGGATGAGTTTAGGACATATCGATCGACAATTCAGAAAATATCAAATTTAGGATTTTTACTTTTCGTGAATCCTAACTTGATCAAGATTGGATAATAAAAGAAAATTTTTCACGCGATACGTACAATTTGAATAAAGTTTGATAAAAAAAATTATTTTATTCTGGATTGTAGATTATGACGTATTACTAGATGTTAATCATAATCAATGAGTCCGAAATATTTGGAGATAACTTACGGCTAATTCACTTTAAATCTTCATGGTAATACCAATAACCTTATGTTAGAAAGCTATTTTAGAGAGAAAAAAATTATTCATAGAAAGCTAGCACCTTCAGAAATAATTTAAGAGGTCGAAAAATATATATATGTATATGTAAGTGTCATATATAATTAAAGAATTATATATAGATAGATATAATATTCTTTAAAGAGTTAAAGAACTGTGACAATTTTGTATATATTTAATTTATAATAAATTGAATATATTTAATTGTCAATTTGATAATTATCCAAGGATATTTTAGTAATTAAACCTTTAGTGTTTGAAAAAGTCAAATTAATTAGTTTTATTAATTATTTTATTAAATAATTCCTTAATAGTTAATGAATTTGATAATTAATCATTTTTATTTATTTTAAATGGTTTAAAATACTTTATTTTTGGTAAAATCCTATTAGTCCAAATGTTTTATTGTAATTGACTTTTAAATGGATAATTATCTATTAAAATAAATAGAAAATGAGATGAAAAATGGTCATCTCCTTCTTTACAAAATTTGTACACCATGGAAAACAATAAGAAAATTTTTTTTTTTTTATTTTTCATGGAGAAAAATCTTTTCTTAAGCTTTCAAAAGTATAAGGGGTATAAATTGAAGAGGTTACATATATTTGTAACTTAATCTTCATCAAATCTAAACTTAAAAAAGGTAAAAATTCTAAAACCCCTTACCTTAGGTCCATATATGATAATGTATAGTTTAAAGATTTAAATTTATGCATATTTAGGCAATAGATTCCTACAGATATAGATATTCCTAATTATCTATATTTATTTTTCTAATGCACAGTTTATATTTCTTCTATCAGTCCTTGACATAAACTCTAAAATTATTTTTATGATGGTCAATCATACAAATATTAATGCTTACTTTTTCAAGATTAAGTATGCATGAATCCAATAATTTTCTCATGCTTACTTTTTCACTCAAGTTTTCAAGGATTGACTGTTTCACTTAAATTTAATTCATACAAATGCTCTACCGTAGACTTATTAATATAGCATAATTCCATGACTTAAATATACATATACTATAATCCCAAGATTTTTATAAAGGTTGTAATAGGCCGATGAAATATGGGTAGGTAAAAAGATAAGAATGGTTTAAATGTCAATAACTTTTTCAAATCTAATGATCAATTTTTTTTTAAGCTCAAAGATTCAATCCTTTCTCTCTCTTCTTTCTCCTTACCAATATTTTCATCTTTATTTCATCATCCCACACATTTGGCTAAACACTTTTTTTTTGTTTTTTTATCTTAATTGAAAAAAAATAAAATGTCTAATACTTGCCATACTTTGCTTGCTTACCCTCTTTTTCTTTTCTTTTCTTTTTTTTTATTTTATACCTATACCAATAAATCATCCCCACCCTAGTTCTTTTTTAATCACCATTTTCAAGAATTAATCACTTATCTCTATTATTTTTAAGTACGGATAAGGATAGATTAAACTTATAGGCTAAATTTATCATTTTATTACATAGGTTATCAAGAAAGATAAACATAATAGGCTCAAATGAGCCAACTAAGGGATAGTATTTTTGGAATGGCTTTTTGGCTCAAAGGGGTTGTGCTCAATCTCGTTCATTTCTTAGCTCAATTAGCTGTGCACGTTTTTTGCTCGATTTTGGATTGAAAGTAATATATCGATGTTGCTGGAACTCTTAGACCTCTTCAAATGCATAAACTACTATGGAAATCAATAAAAAAATAAAAGAAATAAAGACAACTAAAATAAATAAAAAACTAATTCAATAACTCATGTAACAATTAGATATCGTTCTCTAATAACAAAGTTAAAATCTTGATCAGTAATTTTTATAAGTATACAAAGCTAATAGTAATAATAAAAACCCAAAAAATATTCTAAAGTATTGAACTCAAGGGAATAACTAATTAATAGTACTCTAAAAAATTGAATAACGAATACAAAAAATTAGTTTTATAAAAATAACTAAAATTAAAACTAATGATGATAGCAATTGAAATTTTTCTCAAGAAATACAAATGCTAAGGATCTAAGATTAATTCACCTCCTAAAAATGACTAATATGAATTTATGAATGATTTCGGTTATAAATGTTAATTAACCTAATTATTATCTTAAATCTCCACCAAATTCTTAAATCTCCACCAAGTTATTAAGGTTGTACTTAGACTAATAATGATTATCTATCAATTTCTCAATTATTAATTAAGTCTATTAAGTTTTTTGGTTAATTTTCATATAACATCATAAATAATAAAGATATATGCTTATTCGTAATTACCTATGATTGGTTTTTAATCTCTCTATTATCGTCTTTCTTTTTTTTTCCGTTGTCTTCCTCTAGTGCTAACTCAAAAAAAAACTTAATTTGAAAAAAATATGTGTTTATATGGTTTTCAAGGTTGAAAGGATTGAGTTTTAATGAAATTAAGAGAAAATATTTTTCAATTTTAGAGTTTTGATACGAGTTTGACTTCCCATGAATTTATTTTTGTAATACAAATATTAATAATTAGTATAAAATTATTCTAATTAAATCTAAGATAAATCAAATTAATTTAAAATTCATCCATAATCCAATTAATTATCTCAATAAAATTTGATTTATCAGTCATGTACGTGTACTGGATTTCATAACTTTCAACTTAACATAAACTTTCCGTAATTCAAATTTAAAACATATCATTAACTTTCGTTTTAACTTAATCCAAACAATAATATAAAATTTATTGCATTTTTTTACGTCTTGTACAACGAATGCAAAGAAACTTATCACTTAAAACTGAACTGAAGAAGAAGAAGTTTTGTGCCATTATAATTTTTGGGGAAATGTTTATGTTACTTGCTTGAACCTCTAACAACCTCGAGTACATCAATATAAAGAATGTAGTAGCAATACCTAATTGAATAGGTTGTTTAGCAAGAATAATTCTGTGTAGACATGAACATGAACTCACTTCTCCGAAAGGGAACTCATCAGCTTCAAGCATTTTATTCGACGCATTACGGTTGACAAATTGCCATTTACTGCCCAACTGGGCCATCTAGTTTAGGTCTACTTGTGACTTAGCAAATCTGTGACTATTGTTGGACCAAAAACGAATGCTAGTTGGATTTATACTGTGACGTTTTCTCAAACTTCCACAATTTCCAGGTTCACTACATCATTCAAGAAAAATTAAGATGCATATCAAGATAGATTCGAGTGATGGGCAAGTTTGAAAGATTTCCATATTCAACAGTAAACAATGAATATTCAATTAATTCTTGGAGAGCTATTCGACATTTGGTGATGTTATCGAAATTAAAATGTAAGCTTTGCTATTTAATTTACTTTGATACCTAATAAAATATTTGATTTCACTTATCTAGTGCAAGTACTCTTATTGCGAAACACCTTTATTTTTTAAAAAAATTTACTAGATCACAATTAAAATTCTAAGATCTAAAACAGTTGAGCAAATAGCATTGATTACTGGGCAAGCTGCTTGTGCTTGCATTCAGACCCAATTTCTGCTTACTGGATTTGGAGGGGGAAATTAATAAACGCAAGCAGGCAAGATTCAGAGCACAAAAGTTTGTCCACATTATAGTGCAATATGGGAAACTGAAATAGAGCCAATGATTCCAGATTCCAAAGCCACGTAGCACACGTCCACCAGGTAAGAAATTTGCGAAAAGTTTTGAAGTAATTAACACTACAACCAAAGACCACCTCATCATAACATCAATTATTATATCTGTTGCTGACGACTGGAAATCAACAATTTATAACATATATAATTCAGTGCGAAGAAAAACATTTGCAGATAATTATTCCTTGCTTCTGATACAAAATAGGTTATAGAAAGAGTAACTGAACTCGTATATATATTATATATATATAATATATATACTGTTTGATCTCATGTTTATATATATGTACAATGAACTTTCATTTCCTACAGAAGCATACTGCATAAGTCTATTACTACCTAATGATGAACACAAGAAAGGGTATGAATATATAGATCCTTTTGGAAATCCGGAAGAGCCCCGACATCTATTCTGTAGAGAAAATAAAAATAGAAAGACGATCGGCTGTTGCTTTCTAATAAGCTTCTTCTGTTGATTGTCTTAACCAGAACTGAAATTGAGCATCGATCAACACGTCAAAAGCCATAAGTTCATCTCTCCTACTGCTAGTTTAAATGTTTCCTCTACCGATAATGATTCTGGAAAATGATCAGAAGCAGGTCCATTTGCCTGATATATAAGCGAGGAACAATTATATACGCTTACAGTCAATAGGATTATGACCAATATGTGTTATATATACTGCAAGCGAATCTGAAAATTAAACATTTAAATAATTGTTACATGGATCAGTTGCTTATTTAAATGTCCCAACTTAAGCAGAAGGCCTGGAAATCTAAACATTTAATTCTTGAAAAGTTTAAAAAATAATAAAGAATCACTATGGATGCGGTAAATATTACCACCAGGTTTCCACTGTTTATTCGGAGTGTTTTAATAGCGGGTGTCCTTCCATGTATGCATGTGCAAAGCTGCAAGGTATTCTTCCTCCACACATCGAATATATTTAATTTGTTCAAATTGTATAAAATTATGAAATATTTAAACTCAGAGAAAACTTATGCTTCCAAAGTTAAATCCCTTTCAATGTGCATTCAGAAACATATATAAATTGCTTATAGTATTTGAAATTCATATTCTATCAATGCATCTATCAGTTTATAGATCAGCATAAAAAAGTTTTGTTTACATACAAAATTTTACACTAACAAATTAGATTAAAACTTAAATAATATTGAAATAAGTTTACTCCCAACAATCAAATGATTTTTGAGAGATTTTTCTTCAAAAAAAATAGAAGTGATATATATAAAGTACTGAATAACAAAGCACAATATTGTCAATTAAAATTGAGAAGAGTATATGATAAGAGGAAACAAATTGGTGGAACTTACATGAGCGTGGATCATGTACATGCTACGGTACCTATCCGAGGAAATGTGAGCAGATAACACATTGCTAGTATGTAGAAAATGGTGGTCAATAACCCTGATTTCCTTGGTGAACACACACTGATTTGTGCATCATCCCCACACATATTCACCACCACATTTGGTGAAAACCACGTCTGAAAGGTAGCTGGCTGAAGGACATGAAATGAATGAGGAATGTTTGTGGCCATTGGCAAGTTCTTTGGCGATGGTTCTTGACGATCAGCCAAAAACGACTCCCTGGAATCGAGTGTTTGTACCTTTGATGTGATCATTGATTGCTCATAATCAACAATACTTGAACCCTGGAGATTTTTGAGCTTCTGTTTCTGAAGAGTTTGGAGCGTATGCTGAAGAGTCTTAATGTATTTTACTGCTTCATCAACAATGGTGGACTTGTCAGCCTGCACAAAATTGAAATTTGATCAAGAGACAAAAAATTGCTGATAGGTGCGACATGCAAATTAGATTACAGTATAATGACCATCTATGGCATTGATAATTCAGTTTTGTTTTGTGCTAGTGGAGTCATAACACCAGGTTAATTGCCTAACAATATAATATACACACACACGTACGCAGCAATATATGAAAGAAAATCCTAAATGTAAATCAACTTGAAACATTAAGACCTTTACAAAAAAGTGCCCCAGTTATGTACCAGTTACTGAAAGACCTTTTTATTATTATTATTGTTGTTGTTATTGTTGTTTATGAAATATTTTTAGAAAGAAAAGAAAAGAGACCGGAGGAAAACTTAGTATATTCAATAATATTGAAATTGTTGGAGAATCCCTCACGTGGTTTTAAAGCGAAAATATATATAACAAAGCCTGTACCGTGTCATCAGTTACAAAGATTTCATTATTCAAAATTCAAACTCGTACCTTCGGAGGAATTTGAGGAAGCAAAGCATGAAGATTAGAGAACATATTCCTCATCTTTTTCCTCCTTTCTCTTTCAGTCAATATGTGAATCTCATGCTCAGATTCACCACCACCACTTGCAGCCTTTCCATTTCTATTTCTCTTTTGACCTACCTGTGGCTTGGTCGCTATTTCTATTTCAGCCGTTGGGCTATGAGAGCTTGAATCATCAGGTTGCTTCATGTCTACCGTAATTTCTTTACTACCACCAGAAACATCAAGAATAGAATTAACCCATAAATTGTTTTCTTCAGAACATTTCGTAAGATGAGGTGCAAACATGGTTCTGCAGAGATAGATGAGACTTATAATGGCAGCAAATGAAATAGATAAATTGTGCGTTTCTTGTAAGGGAAAAGCTGGCGAAAGGGTAGGTTAGAGGAAGAAGAGATATATGATTTTGGCCATGAGACAATGCCGTTATTTGGCTTCCAAACAAAAACGGATACATAGGCTTGGCACGTGTCAATCAGGATTGCTCTAGGCGGTTACCGGCCATTGCAGACTTCCGGCTCAGTAACCCTCTTGGACTCTTTATTTACCAGATTTACCTTCTTTATTTTCTGGTATTCAAGAAAATAAAATTGGACTTTCAAACATATTATTTAAAGAAAACGACTATTATTTTTTTAATAATCACCGAGTGATGAGGTTGTTACATGTTTTGTTACAAATAGCAATTCTACGTTGTCAAATTAATATAATTAAAATGCTATAATTTTTCTTTAGTAGGTGTTCGAAATCAAAGGGAGGGTAGGTGGGTAAATAAATGGAAGTTCGGGGGTGACAGCGGTTGAGTTGGGCAATCAAAAAACGCATAGGCGTCATGTGATACAGCAGCACCAGCCATGGTAATGATATGGCAGTTATCGTAAAAACCACAAAAAAACACCTTTTTTTTTTTCCTTACCAGCAATTCATTCAATTACAGAGAATCCTTGTTTGTCCCTTTTTGATATTCATAAAACGCAAAAGTTTCAGTTTCAGAAACTTTTTTGAATAGTCGGAAGATGATTTCAATTCATTGTAACTAACGAAAACTTTAGAAGATTCTTTAAAGAATGGCTCTATGTATAACTGTTAAAGCTGGAAGTTTTGTTCCTATCCGCATAACAATCATGATCCTGAAACTTACTTCCTCCTGTGCTATCAAGAGATTCAATACCAACTCCATAATAAAATATTACAACTCCAGAAATCAAGCCACCTCGGTGTATTCCAGGGACATTGTCTCTCCAAGGTCCTGGTTTTCTTTTCCCAGAAGAAATTATCATATACTTTGATTCATTTTGGCTCAAGAAAAGAGCTAGCTCACAGGTCTACCATGGCTTGTTATCTATTGATTGAGGACATGCATTTACATGTTGGAACTGTAGTTTTCTTAACATTAATCGTTGGTATAGTAAATGTTATTGGATCCATAATATTCATTGATATTACCATTGTTATGTCATTCGTACAGCAATTGTTATATTTGTTTTTCATAAACAAAAAAAAAATTTAAATAGGTAGTGACTATTTGCCACTTATTGAAACTTCATCTACCTATCTAACTAATCTACCTGATCTATTTTTTTATACGTGAGAAATCTTAATCTACCTAATCTAAATAAACATGAGACAACCATATGTGAAAAGAATAGTTCAAACAAAATCTACGACCTGACCCAAATGATTTATCAGAAAGAATCCTCCGTATTCGAATTTAAAATACACACAAAACCAACTATCATTTATAAGTCTTTACCATCAAGTCACTAACTGAAACATCAGGCACATACTTCATAGTTACGGAGGTTGTCAATTAATTAGATTGATTTTAGTGTTGAATGTGTGGTACAATGCACAAATAAGTCAAATTTTTAAGTGACCATACTTACATAAGCTGGCCATCTCTAACTCAAATATTTATTACTTGGTTGGTACTTCATGAGAACGGATATTATTAATTTTTTTTGGCCAAATCCGTAGCACATGGCTTGCTGATTTGCTCGCCCCTCTTAGTGTCAATCCGACACACCAAGTTTAAAGCTAGCAACCCTTATTTGTGGAAAAAACTTGCGATGCATGCTGATCGCAGTTAGATTATCAGCAAACATTTGTACCAATTAAGCATTGCTGTCAAGATCAACGTGCATCAGGGAATGCAACCCTTTATCAGAACAGCACGATATTGGGCAATTTTCTTCTCCCATTTCTAACACAGGATCTATATAACATAAATAAAATCTTAATTTTCTAAAAGATAAAACTACAAAAGCTTATTAATTAAACTTTCATATAAGTTAAACAAGTGTCAACAGTTCAACCTATTGTGACTTCCAACACAAGTAAACTGATTCAACTGTTAACAGTCAGTTCTTTATAGGATAATTGCGGTTTCTATATTGTTTGACACAAGCTACTCTTTAACAAGAAGGCTATGATGTCATACATCACATCTTCAAGTAGCAAGGATCTTCCCTAAGACACTCCAGATGAAGAGTTCTTTCCATTTAAATTCTTATCTAAATGCAGTTGAGGAGCATCTTCACCACAGAGTTCCTCCATATTGCAAGAATATGGCCAGTTTTAGATCCAAGTATTGAGATGAATTTATTAGCTGCTTATACCAGAGCTACCTTGGAAGAAGAGGAGATTAAAGGCTCCATAGTGAGCCTGAATCAAGGGGTCAAATCCAAAAGAGTTTACCGATGTGCTAATATCTCCCGCTGAAGGTATGGCCATCGGCTGGTTTGAGATGGTACATTGATTGGAAAGATTAAAACCAGTTTGCACTGAGCTTTCTTCATCAACAGAAAATGTGTCTGTTCCTCCATTGGTTTTCAGCAATCCATTTCCCTTCTCAAAGACCATTCCTGTCCGAGGCAGTTGCATAGACAGTAGTACTGCAGGCAACCACATCGGATGCAAGCTCAATCCATTTCTCATTGTTAACATCTGTAGGCCAATTGCAGCAAAACATAAAATTTTTGACAGCCAGTTCTATTTTCTGTCCTCTGTGATAGCAAGTTAGGTGAGGAAAAAATTATAGAAACATAACAACTCAGCTTCAGGGAAGGCAGCACAATATCAAGCCTGGTTTAATTGCTTATCACAGAGGACCACTGCGAAGGTAATATCATTGGAAACTTGTCCAACAATGAATGTTTTACACAGATCATAGTAAAGCTAGAAAAATAAAAGCATTCTATTGCCCTGGACACCAAAGAATACACCAAAAGCTAGTATTTTGTTCCATGCTGAATGCGGTCTAGCACAATAGCCATGTAAAACTCAACAAGTGTTGGGGAAGTCAGGAAAAAAATGCACAGGTTGAGTGGAAAAAGCAGATCTAGTAAGGGCAGGATAAATCAAAATCTCCAATGTCAAATCCGGTCTTTCATGGCTTTCATGACCATCTATTCTGAAATCAGCGCCTAACAATTAATTAAACTTCCCTACTCTGACAGGTATAAATTGTTTTGGTCCACCAACTAAGTACGCCTCAAATATTTGGAACAGGGAGCAGCATTAGATCTAAACATGCCAATCAAAACCTGGATGAAACCTAATTTATGAGTTTTAAGAATTACTCAATATCTCATAATGGATGACTATGGGTTAGAAGGTACAATGTCTATTGTACACCCAAGTGGGTCATGACAAGGGAACCCACTGAAACAGAGGACAAGATAGTTCCCCTATTAAACAAAGAAACATTTACAATTAAACCACTTACTTCGATTTGATTTATTAAC